>CM076574.1:35496568-35748013 GCA_034641835.2 Pinus albicaulis | reverse complement strand
GGGACTTCGAGTGCCCGAGATCGGAAGAATTTTCTCTCGAGTAACATCCTTCGCTCAGCGTGGTGGCCGCAAAGGAGCTGGTGGAGATTTGGAGAGAAGGAAGCCCTTCTGGTGTCTGCGCAGATCTGAGAGGGAGGACGCTGTTCCAGAGGGAGGAAGGACGCAGATCAGATCTGAGAGGTAGGACGCTGTTCCAGAGAGAAGGAAGGACGCAGATCCAGCTGGCTAAGGCAGAAAGGACGCAGATCTGGGGAGGCATTGGCAGAACCAGTCTTGGAGGACGCAGATCTGAGAGATTCAGCCTTGGAGAGTGTAGATCTGGAGGGGTAGCATCAGATCCAGCCTTGGAGGATACAGATCTGAGGAGATATTGGCAGATCTAGCCTTGGAGAGTCCAGATCTGGAGAGATAGCATCAGATCCAGCCTTGGGGGATACAGATCTGAGGAGATATTGTCAGATCCAGCCTAGATCTGAAGAAATAGCAGCAGATCTGGCCTTAGAGGACGTAGATCTGGAGTGATAGGACACAGATCTGGAAAGGAGGATTCAGATCTAGCAGATCTGAGGGAGAGAGAACGCAGATCCAGTCAGGAGGGACGCTGATCTGATGAGCAGAGTCTGGTGTGTGAGATTTGGCAGCGTTTTTCAGTGGTTCCAGCCTTGAGGAGTTGATCTTGCCATCTGGAGGTTCTGTGGCCAGCATTTCATCTGTCTTCTGCGCTGTCACTAGCAGAGACAACGTTTTTATTGGTGGGGGTTTGGAGGATTGAGATCAGCCATCTTCTAGTCTTCAGTTCACAGTTCCATTGCATTCCAGCAGCAGCTCTTCATAGCAGATCTTCAGCCAGCTAGGACGCTGTCCTTACTTGCAGCCATTGTTTGTTAGAGAGGGTCTCCACTTGCCTAGGGCAAGGATAGGTGCACTCATTCTGATTATCTTGTACTCCTATCTATGTGTTCTGAGATTAATAAAATGGCTTAGAATTCTGGCATTCTATGTGTACTTGATCTACTATCCGGTTTCAGCATTTGTTTATGTATTTCTGTCTGGCATATTTCTGTGTATTACTGGTTATTTCCCTTTGGGGATATTACATTGAAACTCTAAATATCGTTTGGGACTACGAGAAAAGTATGCATGAGTCTCACGTACAAGATCTTCAACTTGTCTGGCATATTTCTGTGTATTCCTGGTTATTTCCCTTTGGGGATATTACAAAAAATAAGTACAAAGGTGATCAGAATGATGGCACCTCGACTTGCACAAGGCAAGTGTAGAAATACTCTCAGGACAATGTGTGGAATGGCTGCTCCCTTTATCAACTGCGTAATCTCCAAGCTGCTGGAAAATGTTGCCGTGCTGCTGCAACTGCTGGAATGAAATGAGTCTTTGGGGCTGTTCCCCAACTCGGAAAATGCTGAAACTCTGGGAATGGCCTCCTCTCCCACTACCTAGAAAAACCCAGAGAGTTTTTCAAGAATGGCTGACCCCGGAAAATACCTCCTTTGAGGCACTATGCTATTCCTCAAGGGAAAACGCTGACCCTGAAGGCAACACTACAAAATATGGCCCCTCCCTCTGCAAAATGTCTCCAATAGGTAAGGGCTGATCCCTTCCCTAATCCCCCGGTCTGAATCCACCCAAATCACCTCAGTCTGGAACTCTCCCCAACTAGAACTGCATCCTCCCTCTCCAAGACTGTGCAGTCTCTCCAAGGAATGCTCCTCAATGGCTAAAGCTTCGATCTCTCCCTGCGAAATATGGTAGTACTCCTCACCCGAGCAAGCACTTGAAGTCTCCCAGGGCTGAGGTTGGGATCTCCGCACGGAGGTACCCGGCGTACTGAACAGTACGTGCAAACTAGCTAAACAGAAAGCGTGCTCAATGTCTAGAGACAAACTCCAAAATGCATAATCATCAATATGAGAAATGAGGTAGCCTCCCCTCTATTTATCTTTGGTGAGCCTCCCTCTCTCCTTGGCCCCACCATGTTCACGCTGTCTCTCTTTGGCCCACATTGCCAACTCATCTGCGCTGGCTAACCCATGCTGTCTAAGTGAGTCACCCCCTTACGTTGTCACTTGGCCCCCGTGGCCCACCTTGACCACAACGTTATGTCTCCTAGGTGACTTTTAGGGAGTGTGTTTTATTCTAAGTGATTCACATTCTCCTTTTTACCCACTTTATTTATATTTTAACTATATAAGGAAAAATTAATCAAAATTAATATTTCCAATTAGGTGCTGCTAATTGGGAATATTACAGAACAATCCGCAATTATTCTGTCCTTATATCCGCACTTGAAACCCTAAACAAGTCCTCATTAATCCACACCTTTTTCTTCAAGAAATCTGCACTTATATAACTTAGAACAGTCCACATTGAAGCTCAAAGATGTGCACAATTTCTGTTCTTTTTTACGTAGTATAGGTGGGTATAAATAGTTGTTTGCCCCTGTATATAAGCCGACTTGACTTGTGAACCGATGTGACTATTATGGGAGCCAACATGATAGTTATGAGGCCGACTTCTCACTGCATATAGTGCCAACTATATTACATCTTTTCCAGCGTTTGAAGGAGAGCTATCTTGAGCGCTGTTAGAGCCTTTCTTTCACGGTTTCTTGGACAAGGTCTTTGTTAAGTTTGGACAACTAGGTCCAAACTCCATGTTGTGTTGCTCAGATGACGATGCCAATATTTTTATTGGATCCCTCTTTCAGAGAGGTTCAAGATTGATTTAAAGATCATCTTGATCCGATGAGCATAACATTTATTTTGAATTAATTCCACTTATGTGCAAGGTCGGCCAGAATTGTAATGTAGGCTTGAAGCCCCAACAGATGTCACACACCCTCATTGATGGATATATATTGGTCAACTTTGGAGACATTTTCATCATCACTCATCAGACATTCTCTCTGTGCATATGATTGGTTTGATCATCATCTTGGAGGCTTCCACACGTGGGAAAAACAACAGCTAGGGTTTCCAGCGCAGAATTGACCAGTGTTGACTTTGGTCAACACTTGGTCAAATTGACTCGAAACTCTCCCAAAACTTCGATCTCCTGAATCCGCGTTTTTGGGCACAAAAATCGAGGCTGGACGTTGACTTTGACTTGGCTGCGTTGACTTTTTTTTGTTGTTGTTCTGTGTTGAACGTTGACTGGACAACATTGACTTTCATTGCCTTTGGGTTGACTATTGTAGAGCTGTCTGAGAGGCTTGTGTGACACATTCTGGTTGGTTGACTGTGAGGAGACTTTGTTGGTTGAAGCATCCTGTTGACCACCATAATGCACCGCACACATATATTTTGCTGATCAAGTTAAGTGTATTTTTGGTTTGTCTTCCATCGATCTATTGGTATGTTCTATCAGCATTTTACTTTCATGTTTAGGTGATTGCTATTTGAATTCAGGTATAAAGTAAAGTTGCTTCTATCATAGAACATCTACGAAAATTTACATGGTATCAGAGTTAAGGTGAAGACAAAGCCCAAGTTTGTATTGAGAGCAATCACCGAAGAAGGACCAAGGACTCATGGGTACCTCAAATTATAATGGCTTCAAAGCTGATGACAAGTTGACTGGCAAGGCTGACTTTCATGCTTGGAAGATGTCTTTGGATTTAATGTTGGAAGACCAAGATGTCATGGACTATGTGCAGGGTAAAATCCAAAGGCCTACATCATCTGCACCTACTGCCACCAAGTTGAAATATAAGAAAGGGGAAATCAAAGCAAAGCTGATCATCCGGGATTCCATCCATAAGAGTCTGGTTGCCTACATCTTTGAGTTGCGCACATATAAGGAGATGTATGATAAGTTGGTAATATGTTTAGGGCCAACAATGCAAATCAAGTCCATTTATTTAAGAACCAATTGAAGAATCTTAAGAAAGGCAGGGATGAATCCGTTCAATCTTATTTTCTGAAGTTGATCGAAATCATGAATAATATTTTGGCCATTGGGGAAAAAATAGTTGATCGATAAATGGTTCTCACCGCACTTGGAGGCTCCCCTTTGAATGGCATGTATTCATTACTACCATTCTCAATGACAATGTGATTCCTGATTTTGACGAAGTATTGTCGAGATGCACTCAAGAGGAAACAAGAATGATGGAATATGAAAAGGAAGGTAATGCTGCCTTCACTGCTCATGCTAAGAAGAAGAGCAATGGTTGTACGAGGAACCATGGAGGAGCCGGGACCAAAGGAAAGAAGGGAAGATGTTACACATGTAACAAGACTGGCCACTATGTTAGAGAATGCGCAAATAGAAGGGATTCTCCCGGGGATGATGATAACAACAATAATAGGCGAAATGCCAATCAAAGGAACAACAGGTTCAAAGGAAAGAGGAAGGTTCCCTCTAGCAATGGAAATGGGCAACCTTTCAAAAGGTCAAGAAATTCCAGGTATGAGGAATCTAATGTTGCTGATGATAAGGAAAATTAATTCATTCTTGTATTTTCCCTCTCTGCTGCATCTCCACTCGACACCATGGATGTCCGGTTGATTGATAGTGGTGCTTCAAGGCACCTCACTGGGTTTAAGGAAGCACTTTCTGATTTGGTTGAGAAGGATACTAATCTGAAAATTATCCTTGGAGATAATGCCACCTATCTCGTGAAAGGGACTGGGATTGTGACCCTCTCAAGGTCAAGTCCTCTGCTTGCAAGATGTACTATATGTACTTGATTTGAAGAGGAACCTTGTGTCTATTTCGGCCATGGAAGACAAAGGTTTCAAGGTGGCATTCGTCAATGGAAAGGTACGCATCTAGAAGAAGAGTTTCAAGGAAACTATCACGATTGGGTTCAAAGTTGATACACTCTACCAGGTTGGAGGAAGTTCACTGGGGGCTATGACATGAGATACAATTCGTCAAACCGAATCAAGGCACCAGAGGTTTGGACACCTTCATTACAAAGCCCTTCCCGAAGCAAGGAAGGTGGTGACAGGGATGCTTGAATTAAAAAATGATCATGAAGGTGTATGTCAGGGTTGTGCCGAAAGAGAAGTGGAAATTTTCCACGATGTTTCCTTTGATGAAGATGCTTCCTTCAGGAAAGTGATAAACCTTCCGAGCTCTGAGGAAGATAATGATGTAAGATCTGGGAATCAGGAAGAACCGAAGGATGAGATGATGCTTGATGTTGAAGGACCAATGGACCCTATTGATCCACCTCCTTCAATGAAGAGAAGACCCTTATGGCTCTAGGATATTCTCGTGGATGTCGAGAGACATATGGCCCCAAGCAGGACATTCCATGAAAGCAAGAAGCGGAACAGATACCAAGGGTATCTAGCAACCATGAGTACAATCATACAATCGGAGCCTGGATCATTTGAAGAAGCCGTAAAGTATCAAGTCTGGAAGGATGCTATGCACGAAGAGTACGAGTCCATTATGAAGAATGATGTCTGGGATGTGGTTTCAAGACCGGAGGAAAATGCTATTGTCACCTCGAAATGGATCTATAATGTCAAGCATGGATCTGATGGTAGTGCTGAAAATTTCAAGGCAAGATTCGTTGCTCGAGGCTTCTCTCAAAAGCAAGGCTTAGACTATAATGATATATTTGTGCTTGTGGCCTGATATACAACCATCCGATCTATCATAGCCCTTGCTGCTACACAAGGATGGGATCTTCATCAAATAGATGTGAAGACTACCTTTCTGCATGGTTCGATAAAGGAAGATATGTATGTGGAGCAACCTCTGGGGTTTGAATTCTAGGATAGAGACTCTCATGTATGCAGGCTGAAGAAATCCCTCTATGGGTTGAAGCAAGCTCCCATGGCTTGGTACGAGAGGATAGATAGCTACTTGATGAAGTTGGGCTTCACTCGTAGTAATGCTGATCTGAACCTTTACTTCAAGGTTGATAGAGAAAAGCCTCTCATTCTGGTTCTCTATGTGGACGATCTCTTCTTGACAGGTGCTGACCCTCTCATTCATCAGTGAAAGAGGGAGCTCGCTTCTGAGTTCGAGATGAAGGACCTAGGATTGATGCATTACTTCCTAGGCCTGCAGGTCTTGCAGAGACTTGGCGAGATTTTCCTCTCTCAAGGAAAATATATTGTGAAGCTGCTAGAAATATTTGGAATGGTGGATTGTAAGTTCGTGTCGACACCGATGGAGCTCAACTTTAAGAATTTGAGTGGAAGTGTTGCTGGGCCTATGCTAGTAAATCCTACCGAGTATCATCAACTTGTAGGGGCCCTGATGTTCTTAGGGAACATCTGTTCGGACGTATGTTGTGCAGTGAGAACTTTGAGTCAACACATGGTTGATCCTCATAACATTCATTCGGTTGGTGCCAAGAAACTCTTGAGATATCTCTGGGGCACGATAAACCATGGGTTGAGGTACACTGCCGGGAGTTTGATACTCTATGGATATACTGATGCCGATTGGGCTGGCAGTGTGGTGGATCGCAAGAGCACATATGGATACTGCTTCACACTTGGGTCTGTTTCGAGCAAGAAGCAGAAGTCGGTAGCTTTGAGCACCGCTGAGGCTGAATACATTGCAGCGTGTATGGCCTGTTGTGAAGCCACTTGGTTCCGAAAGCTCTTCAGTGAGTTGTTCGAGCATTTGCTAGATGCCACCGTTATTCTTTGTGATAACCGGAGGGGGTTTCGTTTGTTAGAGAATCCCGTGTTCCATGATCGATCCAAGCATGATGATATTTAGCACCATTTATACGGGATATGGTACAACGAGGCACCGTAAGGCTCAATCATATAGGAACTGATGAGCATGTCGCGGATATTCTCGCAAAGCCCTTGGGGAAGGTCATGTTCCTAACCTTCCATGAGAATCTTGGAATTGTAAAACGACCCTATTCTGAGGGTCTTGTTGGACGATGAGCTCTGGGAGCTCCAGGGGGCTTTGGGGATAACTTCTTGGAGCTATAAGCAACCACAGCGCTAGGCTTGTCAAACCTTGTTGGTGTGCTTCTGCCCCACCGTTATGATATTGAGTTCGTTCACCTCTCTCTGATCTATACCCCACATGCATCCTACCCATGGAGTCTCGAACTAATGGGAAGTACCTCTCATTTGGCCAATGAGGTGGGAAAAGCTAGAGACTAGTAGCAAGACAGATGGACGCATCGGAGATTTCCGTACTCTCTACGTCTAGGATGGCACGTGTCCAACCACTTGATCTGGGATCAAGTCTAGTGAGGTTTCGGACCTCCAACTGACTTCAGGTTAGTTAAACCAACTTCGGGTTGTTATGAGACTCCTTTGAGTCCTATAGAGGTTTCAGACCTCTGAGCCGATTTTATCATATGAGAGTTACATCTTTGTGACTCACCTTTTGTTCTGAAATAAAGAAGCCAACAAAGCAAGTTACGGCAGGATGACGCACGATATTTGGATGGCACAGGTTGATGGAGTTCTCCCTAGTTGAGAGGGAGTGTTAATTTTGGACAACTAGGTCCAAACTCCATGTTGTGATGCTCAGATGACGATGCCAATATTTTTATTGGATCCCTCTTTCGGAGAGGTGCAAGATCGATCTAAAGATCATCTTGATCCGATGAGCAGAACATTTATTTTGAATTAATTCCATTTATGTGCAAGGTCGTCCAGAATTGTAATGTAGGCTTGAAGCCCCCTCAAATGTGTCACACACCCTCACTGATGGATATATATTGGTCAACGTTGGAGGACATTTTCATTATCACTCATCACACATTCTCTCTCTGCATCTGATTGGTTCGATCATCATCTTGGAGGCTTCCACACGTTGGAAAAACAACAGCTAGGGTTTCAGATTGTTCTAGGGTTTCCAGCGCAGAATTGACCAATGTTGACTTTGGTCAACGCTTGGTCAAATTGACCCGAAACTCTCCCAAAACTTTGATCTCCTCAATCCGCATTTTTGGGCATAAAAACCGAGGCTGGACGTTGAATTTGACTTGGTTCCGTTGACTTTTCTGTTGTTGTTTTGCATTGACCGTTCACTAGACAACGTTGACTTTCGTTGACTTTGGGTTGACTGTTGTAGAGCTGTCTGAGAGGGTTGTGTGACACATTCTAGTTAGCTGACCGTGAGGAGACTTTGTTGGTTGAAGCATCTTGTTGATCGCCGTAACGCACCACACACATATATTTTGTTGATCAAGTTAAATGTATTTTTGGCTTGTCTTTCGTCGATCTATTGGTATGTTCTATCGACATTTTACTTTCATGTTTATGTGATTTCTATTTGAATTTGGGTATAAAGTAAAGTTGCATCAAGCATAGAATATCTACGAAAATTTACAATCTTGGAGCATTTCTTTACACTATATCCTTCATATATAAGTGACACTTAATTACATTTATCCCTAGAAGACAAAACCATAGATAGACATCAAGAAGAAGTCTATTAACCTATAATAAAATTTTGCTCATGAAATCCATGAAGCAAGTACAAAATACATTTTATTATCTTTGTCTTCTTCCTTACATAAATCCATAATTACATTTTCAATATGAAGACTGATCCTAGTTACACTTTTCAACACTCCCTCTTAACTAGGGAGGTATTCATACAAGTACATGGTCACTTTCAAACTGAAGAATCTGATAAGAAGAATCAGATTGGTAATCGCATCTGTATAGCATCATATCAACCAACATTTTCCTAGTGCAAGGCCTTAACTAACAACCCCATCTCTCAACGAGACAATGGGCTGCAATGTTGGCGAGACACATGACTTATAGAAACCATAGTCATTGTCTCTCCAAGGTACATACTCCACCCAGGTGTTCCTAGAGTATGACCTTCTTGGACTATTCTTCTCTTGGGTAGCCAACCCTCATAGAATATTGGTCCTCGACTACTCTTATCTTGAATGCCCTATCTCATTCTCAAAGAGTATCGAATGCCAAATGATTACGCAATCCTCCATTCTATCTTCCAGGTGAAGACAAAAACTATGTGTCTATCCATTCTCTCCACATGACCTTCACTAGGACTTACGGTTGTTAGTCCTGGTCTAGTGTATGACACATGTATTAGAGAATCACATACGTCACTCCATCTTAACTCAGGAAGGACATACTTCAAGTTTCTTCCAAGTAAGAAACTTACCACCAGGTTCCCTCTCAACTAGGGTCCTGCAACAGCAATGGTGAGACGCTCAGTTGCTCATGAAGAATTCCTCCCCTTGATGTCATGGATTACGATATTGAGGAATCTTCAACCTTTGGCTTGATAGGGCATAGATCATCCATCACTTTCAGTCACAGGTCATATCAACCATCAAAAAGTGATTTATCAATATTTCTCATCTGGTCCACCATTATTCCATACTGCTTTCCTTCAAATCATCTCCAAGGATCATACATCCTTTCTCATGATTGGCAGCCCTACACAAACCATCTAGATAAACATATACATATGAAATTTTAAAACAAAAGTTACCTCAGTGATGATCTTTCACCATGACATCTTCCTGTAGGCATCGACATCCTTTATTTGGATTGACACATCTCCTAATGATATGTTTTGTCAAGGGTCTTCTTCTTTACCAAACTTTTGTCAGAGTCTACATATCCTCCTAGGAGATCTCCTAGTCACATCTTCTTGGCTTACGGATGATAACTTCCTCTTGATATGGTTGCATTTCACGATCTCTTCCTTTCTGCACATTCTTCATTCCCAGGAACTTACAAATTTTCCAGTTCCTCGTTCATATACAACCACCTCATATTCCATGAGGATATATTATGTTGATTTCATCTGTCGGTGCACCGAAAGATCCTTCTTCATAGATCATAATTCTAATTATAGAAGTCTATTACCTACAACCATATGACATGACTTCATGGCATCCAGTGTTAGCATATAAATATATACATACCTCATAACTTTTTCCTCTGAGTCATCCTTTAGCAATTTCACTAGAATGAAGAGTTTCATTTCCTTGACCTGCTTCATCAATATGTCATCATATCCCAAAATTCTGTAGCATTGAATTCTTGATGAAACCATTATGCTTTCGTTCTAATTAGTGAATTCATAGAGAACTCCATTAGAAAATATCAACACCAGCTTTCATGATGACCCTTGATCTTGATAAATTCCTTTCATCAGTATGATATCCGTGAGGTTTTTCCAGGAGTTGTTTCATCGAGAGCTCTTGCCATGCTTCGATCATGATGCTATAATATACACTACTTCCTATCATACTATTTTACAGCCAACAGAAATCACTTAAATGAGAAGATGATCTCTATCATAGTGGAGATCCCTCGCTTCTTCTTTCTTAGATTTCTTTGCATTAGGTTCTTCCCTCATTTCTGAGATATGGGCTTCTTCCCTATTTCTCTGTCCTTTTCATATTTAGGACAATCTCTTTTATTATGCCCAAGTTCATTACATCCAAAGCATCGTGCTTTTTCCATATTTATTCTTTTATTCTGAGGACCAAATTTACTGAATCTTCCTTTCATCCTGAATATTGTTGCAAAGGCTAGATTCCCTTCACTTGATCCTGTATCACCTTTGGATTTCAATCTTGTTTCCTCTATTTTACATAGAGACCATAAATCGTGGAATGGTGTGGCTTGTTTCTTCACGTATAAACCTGAAGTGAAGTTTCCCCATTCTTCTGGTAGAGCATTCAGCACCACTGTAGTCATCTCAGTGTCAGACATTACTTCTCCTAGTTTCTGCAGTTGATCTCAGAGAGATTACTTCTCCTGCAATACTCACAGAGCATAGCCTCACCAATATCTCATATATTCCTTTTGATGATTCTAGATTTGATACATCGGAGATGAGAGAGTCTTTTATGGATTCTGTAAGAATCCTTTGGGCTCTTATATCTCCCTTCATGTATTTGGCATGACTTCATTGTCCTTTTCTTCCATGCAGGAAAGTTTGAAACCCTAACTAGTTTGTTTCTTTCTTTGCAAAGAAGACATTTTGATAGATTCATATGAAGTCATAAAGATACTTACTTGAGTAGATGCTTTTCTTCTTATATCAGCTTCCTTGTTGATAATGATGAAGATGATGGCAGGAAATCCCTCTTAGATTGATTTCAAAGTAGGTGATCTTGGATCCTTGATGATCAAGGATTACTTCAGAATGAATATGTCTTCAATATCAAGGATCTTTGGTGTCAAATATTACCTCATCGATGAGTGGATTCTTTGAATAAGGTTGAAAGTCTTCTTGAGATGGCTTGAGGATTTCCTTGCAAGCTGACTTGACTTTTCAATGTAGACTTCGACTTTTGCTTTGATGCTTTCTAGAAAACTGAATTTTGATCCTTGAGTGTCTTTTTTTCAAATAGCCCTTTGACTTTAGCACCTTAGCTTTGAAACCATGTTGAGAATTTGGAGGGTCGGAGATTAATTCAAATTATCTTACTTGATAATTACTTGTGAGCTTAATTCTTAACTTATTTAGTCTTTCATCAAGTTAATTACCAAAATACAAGAGACAAACAATTAGGCTCCTCGAGCCCGGACAAAAACCTCTCCCTCTTGGAGAGGAAAACCCGTAAGAAATTCTTCTTATAGATCTTCAAATGAAAAGTACAATGACCAAGACTTAGACCCTTGACCTATGAATGCCTCCAAGACCTTGTTATTGCTTCTAAGTCTTCTTCCAACGTTGATCATTCTTTTCTTCACCAACGTGCACTGACCAACATCAACTTTAGAGAACTCGTTCTCTAAGTTCTTGGCTTCTCCTTCTACTTCTCGGCCTTCTTGTATAGATGAGAGATGTAGTAGCCCAAGACCAAACTTGTAGAAGATCTCCTTCACGCTGTGAACACCTTCAGCCTTCCTAAGTTATGCAAGGAGAGAATAGACCCTTGTCCAAGTGTATATATATATATCAGATTTACTTGTTCTTGAAGTCCGCAAATTCTACTGGCTGTTCCACATCCTTCCTTCAGACTTATTAACACATATTTCAGGATTCCTTTACGCTGCAATAGTCTTAGAGAGATCTGTATTAGTTCCAGTTAGAAGATCGCACTTCTAATTCAAATTTATTTGCACCCTTTTACTGTGGAAATTACAGAGAGAATACACAATCTTTAACCTCTGAGATTTGCACCCTTATCACCTCTGAAATCCGCACTTTAGACTCAGAACAGTCTGCAATTATTTTGTCCTTATATCCACACTTGAAACCCTAAACAAGTCCTCATAAATCCACACCTTTTTCTTCATGAAATCTGCACTTATATAACTTAGAATAGTCTGCACTGAAGCTCAGAGATGTCCGCAATTTCTGTTCTTTTCTACGCAACATAGGTGGGTATAAATAGTTGTTTGCTCCTGTATATAAGCCAACTTGACTTGTGAACCGATGTGACTATTATGATAGCCGACATGACAGTTATGAGGCTGACTTCTCACAGCATATAGTGCCAACTATATTACATATTTTCCAGTGTTTGAAGGAGAGCTATCGTGAGGGTTGTTAGAGCCTTTCTTTCACAGTTTCTTGGACAAGGTCTTGGAGCATTTCTTTAGACTAGATCCTTCATATATAAATGACACTTAATTACATTTATCCCTAGAAGACAAAACCCTAGATAGACATCAAGAAGAAGTCTATTAACCTATAATAAAATCTTGCTCATGAAACCCATGAAGCAAGTACAAAATACATGTTATTATCTTTGTCTTCTTCTTTACATAAATCCATAATTACATAGTCAATATGAAGACCGATCCTAGTTACACTTTTCAACACTTTGATCATATGTTGTCTTTTGTCTATATTCTAATGCTTTGTGTTTGGAAACATGAACGAAAATCTTTAAAATTAAGTTTTTTTATAAAAAAATAAATATTTAATGTATTTTTTACGAAGACAGAGTCATTGAAACCGAACTGGCCGAGTCGATACCGAGTTGGAGTTGGATTCAGAGTTGTCCCTCGACTAGTTCAGAACCCGAGTCAGAGTTTTAAAACATTGGTTGGGACATGCAAGGGTTACTTTTGATGAGATGGAGCATCAAGTGCTCAGGTATTGGGTGATGGCTAATGAGGAGGGTATAGCTCAAGCTAGGCTTTTTCCCGTGCACTATTTTATGTCTTGACCATCTTTTGCATTTTGGCCTTTCTTTCTTTTTTTCATTGTGACCATATTATGTTTTTTCATTATTTTAGCTGCATCAACCTCTAGGGTAATGCTTTCTGGCTGTACTCAAGGTTGTGGATAAGAGGGTAGTGCCAAATCCCAATGAACCAATTGTTGAGATTTTGAGTTGTTGAGGTAGCCTCAGATGTGCTCTAGCCCTAAAACTTTGTGGAGGGGCTAAGAAACACATCACCTCCAAAACCCAGAAAGTGTTTGGAGAAATTTCATCTGGTGTTAAAGTTATTCAAATAAATAATTGTTTTAATGTATTCCCTAAGTCTAAACTTAGGGAAATTAAATAATTAAAGTGAATTAATTAACACATGCTGAAATGTTCTAAATGACGCGGATCAAGAAGTCTTTTAATCTCAGTCATTGATAAGTGTTTTAATATAGGTTGTTGATGTGTTCAACGAAAAAGTATAAGAGAAAGGCTTGAGGGTCAGTTGGAGACACACACACGGAGACAGAGCTAAGAAACTAAGCTGGAATTCTAGGGTAGGGTTTGCTAAGAATTTCCGGAGGAGTTTTCTGCAGCGAGGGCTAGTATTGGTTGAGGGGATGATCTAATCCTAGAGCCAAGAGTCAACAAGAGGTAGAGGAGCAGCTTTCAGGGACAGTGCAGAGGCGCAAGGGCAGCAGCAGCTGTGCAACACAGAGGCTTCAGCCGCTACGCAGGTACTATGCAGGCCCAGGAGGGGCAACGCTGCAGCTTAAGAAGGCTTCCACAGTTACGCAGAGGCCTCTAGAGGTAGCGTAAGGACTGTGTCACCCACTCTGGGGTTACACAGTCCCCTTCTGAGCAGTGCAGGGGCATGCAAAGCATAGTAGGGCTGACGTTGGGGATTCATTGGCCGCGCTGGGGTTTCTAGGGCCAAATCCGGGCCGAGTCTTGTAAATCGTGTTTGAGGGTGTGGATCAGTCAGAATTTTGGTCTTAGAACAACAGGTTAGCTGCAGATCTACTTTTTCTTTGTCGGGTGAACCAGATTTGGTGCCCAGATTTGTACTCAGAATCTACTTAATAATAATACACCCTCATATCTGCTGCACCAGTTTTCCCGCATTGGGTTTTTCTGGAGACTTATTGTAAATTTTCATAGATGTTTTATGCTTGATGCAACTTGTAATGACCCATACCTAATTGATAAATAGTATAATCGTTAAAATTATATGTGGATGATCCAATAAAATAATAATATAAATTAATTAAGGAAAATTAATTAATTTATAAACAAACATAAAGTCATCACACCCATTTCTAACTTATAAATAAAAACATTTAATTAAACCAAATTAATTAAGTATTAAACAAACATAATACAAATTGAGCTTCCATAAAGTCATCTCCTCTACGTAAGTGGATAAAGACTCAACGAAGATATTTAATACACTTAATCCCAAAAACTTATCTCAAACATTAAATATACCCTTAAATAAAGATAAGGTCGCCTTAAATGGTGGCAGACCCTCATAAATATGATAAAAGATCTTCGGGAGTGAAAGGCGGTGGGGAGATGGTTATAAGGGGGAGGATGTGAAGGAGTAAGGGACGGTTGGGAGAAGAAAATTTCTACAATCTGGCTAACAAGGGATTGAAGGATACGCAGAGTTCTAAAGGGGGAGTTTCACCGTTCTGGGATTCTGGGCACGGGGGCAGAAGATCACTCTTCTGGGTCTAGGATTGCTCCTAGATCGGCTGGGAGGATTGTTGTTTTGGGTAATCTGTTCTGTTCATCAACATCATTGGGAGGAGAACTATCATCACAGTCCTAAAAATCATCATCAGCGTTCCAGGTATTTCTTTTGAGTACAGATTTGTTCTCCATTTAATTTTACTGCAAATGTTTATTGTAATACAGCACTGCCGAATATCTTTTCTATGCAATTAAATTAAATCTGTGTGTGTGGAACCTTAATTCTGTGTATGTATGTCTTTTATGGGTATTTTAGATATCTCCAAGATGGTAGATTACATGCTCATTGATACATTGGAAGAACTAAAAGAATATCTACATTCATAAAAATAATGCCAAAAGCTCAACCCAGCAGTACATACATCATTAAATTGACTTAGAAATATGCACAGCCCTTCTGGAATTAGACCGTAAAACAGCCTCTTCCCTCTGTCTTTAACCAGCAATATTCTCAGTCAATGAGTGCACCATCTCAGTCCATGATTGTGTAAGGGATCTTACACAACTTCACTTTTATCCTCAATATCAAACAGTAATCACATAAACAAGAAAGTAAAATGCTGATAGAACATACCAATAGACCGACAGAAGACAAGCCAAAAATACACTTAACTTGATTAGTAGAATATATGTGTTGTGGTGTGTTGCGACGGTCAATAGGATGCTTCAACCAGCAAAGTCTCTACACTATCAACCAACCAGAAGGTGTCACACAACCCTCTCAGGCAAATCTATATCAGTCAACTCAAAGTCAACGAAAGTCAACGTTGTCCCAGTCAATAGTCAATGCAAAAACAACAGTAGCAAAAGTCAACTCCGCCCTGTCAAAGTCAACGTCCAACCTCGATTTCTGTGCCAAAAAGTGCGGACTTGAGAAATCGGAATTTTGGGAGAAATTAGGGTCACTTTGACCAAGCATTGACCAAAGTCAACGCTGGTCAAATTTGCGTTGAAACCCCAGGTCAAAACAGAAATATCCTTGCTGCAATTTTCCCATGTGTGGAGAAGAAGTGACTCCAAGTGATGATCGAACCAATAAGATGCAGAGAGAGAATGTGTGATGATTGGTGATGAAAATGTCCTCCAATGTTGACCAATATATATCCATCTGTGATGGTGTGTGACACATCTGTTAGGGCTTCAAGCCTACATTACAATTCTAGCCGGCCTTGCACATAAGTGGAATTAATTCAAAATAAATGTTCTGCTCATCGGATCAAGATGATCTTTCGATCGATCTTGCACCTCTCTGAAAGAGGAATCCAAGAAAATTATCGACATCTTCATCTGAGCATCACAACATGGAGTTTGGACCTATTTGTCCAAAATTAACACTCCCTCTCAACTAGGGAGAACTCCATCCACCTGTGCCATCCAAACATTGTGTGTCATTCTGCCGTAAATTTCTTTGTTGGCTTCTTTATTTCAGAACAAAAAGGTGAGTCACAAAGACATCACTCTCGGCTGACAAAATCAGCTCAGAGGTCCGAAACCTCTGTAGGACTCAAAGGAGTCACATACCAACTTGAAGTTGGTTTGACTGACCTGAAGTCACTTGGAGGTCCAAAACCTCACTAGAGTTGATCCCAGATCAAGTGGTTGGACACGTGCCATCCTAGACATACAGAGTACGACAATCTTCGATGCGTCCATCGGTCTTTGCTACTGGTCTCTAGCTTTTCCCACCTCATTGGCCAAATGAGAGGTACTTCCCATGTGTCTAGGACTCAATGGGTAGGATGCATATGGGGCACATATCATGAGAGGTGAACCAACTCAATATCATAACGGTGGGACAAAAGCACCACAAGGTTCAGCAAGCCTAGCCCCGTGTGTGCTTTTAGCTCCGAGGAGCTATCCCCAAGGCCCCCCTGGAGCTCTCAGAGCTCATCGTCCAACAAGACCCTCAACATAGGGTCATTCCACGGTTCCAAGATTCTCACGGAAGGTTAGGAACTTGACTTTCCCCAAGGGCTTTGTGAGAATATCCGCGACCTGCTCATCAGTTCCTATATGATTGAGCCTTACGACGCCTCGCTGTACCATATCCCGGATAAAGTGGTATCCGATATCAATATGCTTGGATCAATCGTGGAACAAAGGATTATCTGACAAACGAATCCCACTCTGGTTATCACAAAGGATAACGATGGTATCCGTTGACCACACTTTGTCAACGACCCCATCGCAGTACACCCCCATTTTTTCAAATGGGATTCATCATATTCGACGTGTTCGCGCCATTCAGATTCCATCATCATTCGACAGTTTTTTAAACGATGTAAACCCATTCTGCATGTTTATGATGTAAATGATCTAAGTAAGACCATCATGTATGCAACAACCTAGGTAAGACTAGTATTTTGGTGACGACTTCTATCCTAGGAGGTTTTTTGTCTCACTGATTCATTTGTGTTTCTCAACACAAGTGATCGGTAGAGTTTTTCCCTCCAGCCTCACCCCAAAGCTAGGGTGGATTTTGTCGTCAAGATGCTAAGTGAGTCCTAGTGTTTTCTATCGAGCCTTTGTAAAGTAATCTGGGAATGATCCTAGCTAATTGGCTAAATCATTTTATTACAGATTGCTAGGTCTACTGGATCATGTTTTGAGTCGCAGAATTGGGTAACTATTTGAGGGTCTATACGAATGGGTATCCCCCATTTATGTGTCTAAATGTATTTATCTTATGTAAAAAGGGTTGGAAAAATAAATAAATTCCCTCTCAGTCAATTAATTAAATTTGCTGGCCAAATTAATTAAAAATTCTAAGCCAAAAATTTGATTAAATTTAAGTCTTAGGTATTTTAAAATTCTTCAAAGGCAAAATTTGTGGGTCCTTAAAAAATAAATTTTTAAAGGTCCCAGGCCAAGGGAATATTGAGAATTTCAAGAAATTTTGGACCTTTGGGCCTTGGTGGTTAAGTCAAAGTCAAAATTTTGAGGTAATTAACTCAAAAATATTATTTTTGAGTGAATTAAAAATAAATTAAATGATAAATTCGAATTTCCTCAAAATGATAATTTCGACGGTCCAGATTAAAAGGTGATTAAATTTTTTTCGACGGTCGAGATTACTTTGAGATGGATCAACCGAACTAGCTGTTGGAGATTTTATCCTATAAATTAGAGGTCTTTGTCAGTCTTTCAGTCATCCGATCTCTGGATTGTGCATTCGCTCTTGAAGCTCTCCTGTAATATTTTCTGGAATAATGCAAACTAAGACTTTGGGGTTCTATTTTGATGGTGGTGTTCCTCTTCAGCATTTTATGGTAAACTTGTTCTTAATATTTTGTTGGTGATCATTTTAATGGATTATTGATTAATGGCTCTTGTAGAGTAATCTATTGGACAGGTATCTTGCTTAGGTTACTGGATCTAGGGTAAGAATATTAATTGGATAGAGTTAACAGTTATCTCTAGCTCTTGAAAATTTTATGTTTTATCACTATTTCTCTATTAATCTGATAGTTTAACTTTAAGTTTGCAGAAATCTTCCGAATTTAGAATTGAGCATTTAGGGAAGTCCTAGTTTGGACCAGCGGACTCCCAAGGAAATAAGATCTGAGGAGCCCTCCAGATCTAATTTCTCGTGCTTATCTTAAATTCCGTTTTTTTGCAGGGTTCTTTTCAGGGCTTGTGCCTCTCTCTTAATTTATATATATTTTTTAAATTGTGCTGAATGATTTAAATCTGGCCATCAGGGCTTTGAGCTGTAAAATAGCATTGTAGATTTGTAAATTTAGCTTTTTTTTTTTTACTCACCGGGTTTAGGGGTTTTATGTGTATATTTTTGGGTTTTTGGGTCTCTTGTTTCTGGTTTTGTGCAGGTTTTATAGGGAGATTTTCAGAAAATTGATAGATCTGAGCCAGATCTAGGCCCTGGAGGGTAAGATCTGGCCTCAGGATCAGTTTCGTTTGCAGATTCAAGAGGGATCTTGCTTCAAAATACAAACTGTAGGCGTATTTATTTATTTAAAATCCGAATTTTGAATCTGAGTTTACTGATTTTTGGGCAAGGAAAGAATTTTAAATTTTATGCACCAGCTGTACGAAGCCACTTTCCTGCTGTCCGTACGATGTCCTCTACATTCCTCTCTTGTGGTGTGCATCCTCTTCATCGCTGGCTGCTACATCTCTGCGTCCATCCGCTGACCGCTGCCCTCTATATCTCTGCCCTCATCTGCAGTCTCATCCCTACACTGTCCCTCCACGCTGCTCATACATCTGGTTGCGGCTTCTTCAGGCAGCTTCATTGCCTCCCGCTGCCTTTCTCTCACGCATCCCGCATCCCATTTCCTCCGTTCATATGCTGCATTAATCCCTACGTTCTCCCTTCGACATCATCGCATTACATTGCTGCCATCATCCCTCGATCCTCTTCCCTGCATCCTTCGCTTAACCATACCTTCACGGCTCCTTCTAAACCTGCATAAAACTCTTCACGTAAAAGAGCTTTTAGATTTTCAATTTTTTTAATTTGGTTTAAGCTTTAATTTTTTTAATTTTTACTTTGGTTTAGTTTTAATTTTAAACCTTTAGTTTTAGTTTTAGTTCTAGCTTTAGATTTTAATTTTTGATTTTTGATTTTTTTTTACTTTGCTTAGTTTTAGTTTTAAGTTTTTCTAATTTTTACTTGGCTTTAGTTTTAGTGGTAAGATTTCTTAGATTTTTTAATTCCTTTGAATTTGTTTAGTTAGCTTTAAAGTTTGATTTAATTTTAAGATTTGATTTTCTTCTAATTTTTAGATTTTGAAATTTAAAAAAATAAAAAATAAAAATAGAATTTTTTTTTTTTTGGGTAGAACTTAGGCTTTAGTTGTATATACATTTTGGTTTTAGTTTTATTAACTTTAGATTTAAAAGAAAATATAAAAAAATATAAAAAATTTAGAAAATGATCAAATTTTTTTAATAAAGTGGTTTTGGATCTAAAATTTTGCATAGTCAAAAGTGAATTTTAAATTTCTTTTTATCTAAAGTTTGGCTATATATTTCTGAATTGGAATTATTTTGAATACCATTTAAATTCGGAATTATTGGATATATCTAACATTTAAATTTGATGGTTCTCTCATGATGATATTTTTGTTTCGAAATTTAAATTGTTGATTCGAAGTATTTTCATGCTTAGCTGGGATTGATGGTCGTTTAATGAGCTTTAATTGTGGTTTTAAATTACTTGAAATTGGTGATTAATTGCTTAGTATAACTTTGAGAATATTTCAAGTGATGATAAATTACATGTCTGTACTTCCTAGATCGAACATTGTTGATGCATGATTATGAAAGTGTTTTATCAAATATCATCGTGGTGGATTGATTTTTTATAGCAGCAGTTACCTATCAATTACTTGGTTTTAATTTCATAACGGGATATTTTGACTCCACAAGGCACTGGTTTTAAACTTCAAATTTAATTGAATCTATAAAATCTCGTTAATCTTAACAAGTACTTGGTCATCTAACTGTGTCTCCTGAATTGGTTGGTTTCCAACCAGTTCTCCTTCTTCATTTTCGTTAGGGTCTACCTTCTTTAGTTTGCAAGGAGACAGCTTAGATAGAGAGATTGGGGATCAGGGTGACAGCCCCCGATTTGAGTCGTTGTTGCGGTGCCTAGATATTCTGTGCGACAATAGTATCTAATACATGCCCAAATAGCTCACTGAAGAGCTTTCGCAACCAAACTCCTTCACAACAGGCCATACTCGCTGCAATGTATTCGGCCTTCGTGGTGCTCAAAGCCACCGACTTCTGCTTCCTGCTCATCCAAGATATCGAGCAGAACCAAGTGTGATGCACCATCCAGATGTGCTCTTGCGATCCACCACACTGCTAGCCTAATCGACACAGTATATCCATGGAGTCTCAAACTCCTGGCAGTGTATCTCAGCCCATGGTTTATTGTGCCCCGAAGATATCTCAACAGGTTCTTGGAACCAACCTAGTGAATGTGATGAGGATCAACCATATGTTGACTCAAAGTGGTCACTGCAAAACATACATCCAGACAGGTGTTCACTAAGAACATCAGGGCCCCTATGATTTGACGATACTCAGTAGGATTTGCTAGCACAGGGCCAACAACGCTGCCACTCAACTTCTTAAAATTGAGCTCCATCAGTGTCAACATGGACTTACAGTCCACCATTCCAAATCTTTCTAGCAGCTTTACAATGTGTTTTCCTTGAGAAAGGAAAATCTCTCTAGGTCTCTGCCAGACCTCCAGGCCTAGGAAGTAATGCATTAGTCCTAGGTCCTTCATCTCAAACTCAATAGCGAGCTCCCTTTTACATTGATGAATGAGAGGGTCAACACCTGTCAGGAAGAGGTCATCCACATACAACACTAGAATGAGAGGCTTTTCTCTATCAACCTTGAAGTAAAGGTTTGGATCGACATTTCTATGAGTGAAGCCTAGCTTTATCAAGTAGCTATCTATCCTCTCGTACCAAGATCTGGGTGCTTGCTTCAACCCATAGAGGGCTTTCTCCAACCTGCAAACGCGGGTGTCTCGATCTTGGACTTCGAACCCCAGAGGTTGATCCACATACACCTCTTCCTTTATTGCACCATGCAGAGTCACATCCATCTGATGAAGATTCCATCCTTGCGTAGCAGCAAGGGCTATGATAGATCAGATGGTGGTATATCGGGCCACAGGTGCAAATATATCATCATAGTCTACGTTTTCCTTTTGAGAGATGCCTCGGGCAACGAATCTTGCCTTGAATTTTTCAACACTACCATCAGATCCATGCTTGATCTTATAGAGCCATTTCGAGGTGACAACTTCTTTGTCCTCCAGTCTTGGAACCACATCCCAGACATCATTCTTCATAATGGACTCATATTCTTCGTGCATAGCATCCTTCCAGACTTGATCCTTTACGGCTTCTTCAAAAGATCCAGGCTCAATTTGTACGATTGTACTCATGGCTGTTAGATACCCTTGGTATCTATTTGGCTTCTTGCTTTCACGGAATGTCCCCCTTGGGGCCATATGTCTCTCGACATCCTCGAGAGTGTCTCTAAGCCATGATGGTCTTCTCTTCATTGAAGGTGGATCAATAGGGTCCATTAGTCCTTCAACATCGGGCATCGTCTCATCCTTCGGTTCTTCCTGATTTCTAGGCCTTGCTTCATGATCTTCCTCAGATCTTGGAAGATTGATTACTTTCCTGAGAGAAGCATCTTCATCAAAAGTAACACCGTGGCATATTTCCACTTCTCTTTGACCAGGCACATAGACTCTATAAGCCTTCGAAGTTTCGTTGTAGCCCACAAACATTCCCTTCTTCCCAGAAGCATCCAACTTGCTCCTCTTCTCCTTTGGTACATGAATAAAAAGGACATCCAAAAACTCTAAAATGTGAGACGTCAGGTTTCTTACCAGAGAAAACCTCTTCGGGAGTTTTGGAGTCCAAGGCGGACTGCAGGCATCGGTTTTGTATGTACACAGCAGTGTTCGCAGCTTCTCCCCATAGAAACTTCGGAAGACCTTAGTCACATAGCATGGAATAGGCAACTTCCATAATGGTCCTGTTCTTTCTTTTAGCAACGCCATTTTGCTCAAGAGTATATACAGTTGTGGTCTCCCTCTTGATGCGAGCTTCTCTACAAAAGTTATTGAACTCGTTTGTCTCATATTTGGTGCCATTATTTGTCTTCAATGTCTTGATCTTCTTCCCTATTTGATTTTCCACGAAGGCTTTGAAAGTAAAGAACCACATGAAAGCCTCGTCCTTCTTCTTCAAGAAGTATATCCAGGTTTTGCGAGAGAAGTCATCTATGAATGTCATATAATAAGAACATCCACCCAAGGATGTCACAGGTAGCATACCAGACAGATCAGAATGTATCAATTGCAAGACATCAGATGTCTTTGTGACACTTGAGGGGAAAGGTCCCCTTGTATGCTTTCCTTCGGCACAACCCTGACATACACCTTCATGATAATTTTTGAATTCGGGCATCCCTGTCACCACCTTCCTTGCTTTGGGAAGGGCTTTGTAATGAAGGTGTCCAAACCTCCGGTGCCATAGTTCAGTCTGACGGATAGTATCACATGTCATCGCTCCCAGTGGACTTCCTCCAACCTGGTAGAGTGTATCAACTCTAAACCTAATCGTGATAGCTTCCTTAAAATTCTTCTTCTAGATGCACACCTTCCCATCAACGAATGCCACATTGAAACCTTTGTCTTCCATGGCCGAAATAGACACAAGGTTCTTCTTCAAATCAGGTACATATAGTACATCTTGCAAGCGGAGGACTTGACCTTGAGATAAGTGGAGGGTCACAGTCCTTGCCCCTTTCACGGGATATGTGGCATTATCTCCAAGGATAATATTCAGATTAGTATGCTTCTCAACCATATCGGAAAGTGCTTCCTTGAACCCAGTGAGGTGCCTTGAGGCACCATTATCAATTAACCAGACATCCATAGTGTCGAGTGGAGATGCAGCAGAGAGGGTAGATACAAGAACCAATTCATTTCTTTATCATCAACAACATTAGATTCCTCATACCTGGAATTTCTCGACCTTTTGAAAGGTTGCCCATTTCCATTGCGACCAGAGGGAGCCTTCCTCTTTCCTTTGAACCAATTGTTCCTTTGATTGCCATTCCTCCAGTTGTTGTTGTTGTCATCATCCCCAGGAGAATCCTTCTTATAAGGGCATTCTCTAGCATAGTGGCCGGTCTTGTGACATGTGTAACATTTTCCTTTCTTTCCTTGAGCCCCTGCTCTTCCTTGGTTCCTCAGACCACCATTGTTCTTCTTCTTGGCACGAGCAATGAAGGCAACATTTCCTTCAATTTCATAGTCCTTCATCCTTGTTTCTTCTTGAACGCATCTCGAAAATACTTTGTAAAAGTCAGGTATCACATTGTTATTGAGAATGATATTATTGAATACATGCCATTCGGAAGGGATACCTCCAAGTGTGGCGAGAACCATTTCTCAATCAGCTATTGTCTCCCTAATAGCATGAAGATTATTTCTGATTTCGATCAATTTCAGATATATGATTGAACGGATTCATCCCTACCTTTCTTAAGATTCTTCAGGTGGTTCTTAAAGAAAAGGACTTGATTTGCATTGTTGGCCTTGAACATGTTGACCAACTTATCATACATCTCCTTAGATGTGCCCAGCTCAGAGATGTAGGCAACCAGACTCTTATGAATTGAGTCCCTGATCATCAACTTTGCTTTGATTTCCCCCTTCTTATACTTTGTCTTGGTGGCAGCAGGTGCAGATGATGGAGGCTTTTGGATTTTACCTTGCACATGGTCCATGTCTTCTTGGTCTTCCAACATTAGATCCAAAGTCATCTTCCAATCATGGAAGTCTTCCTTCCCAATCAACTTGTCATCAGCTTTGAAGCCATTATAGTTTGAGGTATCCATTCTCTTCTTCGATGATTGCTACAAACTTGGGCTTTGTCTTCACCTTAGCTCTAATACCATGTAAATTTTCGTAGATGTTCTATGCTTGATGCAGCTTTACTTCTATCCCCAATATCAAACAACAATCACATAAACAAGGAAGTAAAATGCTGATAGAACATGCCAATAGATCGACAGAAGACAAGCCAAAAATACACTTAACTTGATCAACAGAATATTTGTGCTGTAGTGCGTTACGGCGGTCAACAGGATGCTTCAACCAACAAAGTCTCTACACGGTCAACCAACCAGAATGTGTCACACAACCCTCTCAGACAACTCTATATTAGTCAACCCAAAGTCAACAAAAGTCAACGCGTCCCAGTCAACGGTCAACCCAAAACAGCAGCAGCAAAAGTCAACGCAGCCCGGTCAAAGTCAACATCCAGCCTCGATTTCTGTGCCAAAAAATGCGGACCTGAGAAATCATAATTTTGGGAGAAATTAGGGTCAGTTTGACCAAGCATTGAACAAAGTCAACGCTGGTCAAATCTGCGCTGAAAACCTAGGTCAAAACAGAAATATCCTTGCTACAATTTTCCCACGTGTGGAGAAGAGACTCCAAGTGATGATCTAACCAAATCAGATGCAGAGAGAGAATGTGTGATGATTGATGATGAAAATGTCCTCCAACGTTGACCAATATATATCCCTTTGTGAGGGTGTGTGACACATCTATTGGGGCTTCAAGCCTACATTACAATTCTGTCTGACCTTGCACATAAGTGGAATTAATTAAAAATAAATGTTCTGCTCATCAGATCAAGATGATCTTTAGATCGACCTTTCACCTCTCCGAAAGAGGAATCCAATAAAAATATTGGCATCTTCATCTGAGCATCACAACATGGAGTTTGTATCTATTTGCCCAAAAATAGTGTGTCACTTTGTTTGAATGAGCGTAATATTCAGTAAATGATTTGCGTGTGTAGGCTATTAGTTGTGTTTACTTCGGTATTTTCTGAATATTATTTATAAAGATAACTTGTATAACTTAATCAAGTAGAAGAAGTAAACCATGATACTATAGTAGGAATTTTTCACATGGTATCAGAGCGATAACAGATCAAGCTGAATCTCCATCAAATTAACTGAAGAATATTTTTTCTACAGGATAGCAGCAGAAGCAGTAGAGATTCGGAAAGGGCAGCTTGGCATCAGGAGGATGCAGACCTCGAAAGGGGTAGCATTGCAGCTACAGAAGGCCATCAGGCTTACGTAGAGCCTTCCCAGGCTAGCGTAAGGACTGCATCACCTAGTCTGGGGTTACACAGTCCACTTTTGAGTAGCGTTGAGACTACGCTGGGCCAGTCAGTAAGACGCAGTCCAATCATTCTTCCTGTTGCAGAAACTTTTTACCAAGATCCGGAAGCAGTGCTTCAGATCTTCAGCAGTGCTGGTGTGGTGGAGATTCTGCCAGTGCAAAATTGTGCCGAGCTAAGTCAACAAAGAGCAGGAGGAAGATAGTCACTCAGCAGATCTGAGCCAAACAGATTTGAGATTCGATTAGGAGGGTGATTGGAGAGCACTGTTTGATTGGTTTGGTTGAAGATTTCCAGGAGGGAAATAAGTTTTCAGAGGGAGCAACTACTAGAGAGGGTTTCTATTCGCCAAGAAACCCAAATCCAAATTTTTTTTTGAGTATTGCAATAGAAAGAGGGAGAAGAGTATCTGTTCTGAAAGATTTGAGCAGATGGCGCCATATGGACTGAGAGATCAGTTGGGCGACATGTCCAACTTTTTTATCTAGAGGGCTAGGATCCTGACAGTCCTGGATGAATATGGCCTCAAGGACCATGCAGAGAAAGTCCTAGCTATGCCAACAGATGCAGATCCTCTAAAGAAGTACGAAGAAAATCAAGGGCGAACTAAGCATTTGATCATGGATGGAGTCAAAGACCACGTCGTGCCTCATATTATCGGAAAGAATACGACAAATGAGATGTGCGAAACATTGGACACGATGTATCAAGGAGGCTCTGTCCAAAGAAGGATGCTTTTGGAGAATCAGATGTGGGTGTTCCAGATGCAGAAGGGTGAGGAGATAAACCCCTTCCTCTTCAGACTTCAGATGATTTGGGATCAACTGATTGCCATGGGTGCAACTCCAGATAAGGATCTACCAGTGAGGACTGCCTTGAATGTAGTCACTGAAGAATGGGAAATGTTTGTCCAAAGAATTTTGGGCAGGGCAGCATTAACATCATGGATAGACATGTGGGAAATCCTCCGTCAGGAGGAAATCAGGAGATTCACCAAGAGATAAAGCAACGAAAGTGGATCTACCAGAGTAAAGAAAGAAGAGGAGGAGGATGCAACCCTTGCATCAAAGGAACGTAGGTAGCAAGGGAAGAAGAAGAGGGAGCTATCCAAGGTCAGGTGCTTTAACTTTGGCAAACTTGGAAACTTTGTTAGCACTTTTCCTTAGAAGAAGGACAAAGGATCTTTTGAATCCAAGGCTACAACAGCAAAGGATGATGGCTCTGATGATGATGCAACCATGAGTGCTCATGTACCTCGAGAGAGGAGGTGGGGCGATATGGATCTGTAGAGCAGCTACAAACATGGTTGGCATGATCCTTGAGTCATCCCTACCCTTGGATCACATATCAGCTACGGGAGCCTTAAGACGGTAGTGGGATGAGTCAGGAGATGGTTGCAGAAAGTCACAGTGAAGCAGAGGGGAGAGCTGAAGAGTTGAAGAGGGAGAAACGTAATGCAGAGGCAACAACAACATGAAGGCAGTAGCGCAGAGTCTGATGTGACTTCAGCAGCGCAGAGAGGTAGTGCTTAAGTAGTGCAGAGCTGTAGCAGCGCAGTGGCCTCAGGGGGACTGCGTAAATCAGTAGCTAAGGGAGCTTCAGTGATGAGATGCAACCTGACTTGTCTGTCAACGATTGGGCAGAAGTCTTTCAGTTGCTTACTTCTCAACAACTGAGTTGTTGTGCAACAATTAGTAGTGGCAGTGCTATGGGCGGCATGATGCAGCAATTTGAGAGGGAGCTGCAGTACAGATGTGGCAGTGACATGGGCAGTAGTACAGAGAGCAAAAATGCAGTGGATGGATGTAAATTTTTGTAGATGTTCTAGGCTTGATACAACTTTACTTTTTATCCCAATATCAGTCAACAATCACATAAACAATAAAGTAAAATGCTGATAGAACATACTAGTAGATCGACAAAAGACAAGTTAGAAATATATAAGCATGTTGGTGCGTTACGACGGTCAACAGGATGCTTCAACCAGCAAAGTCTCAATATGGTCAGCCATCCAGGCTTCCAGCAATGTCACACCACCCTCTAGGAAAGCCAAAATGGTCAACTCAAAAGTCAACGCTGTCAGTTAACGGTCAACATAAACAACAGTAGCAGCTAGGTCAACGCAAACAATAGTAGCAGCTAGGTCAATGCAGCAAAGTCAAAGTCAATGTCTAGCCTCGAGAATAGTGCCAAAAAATGTGGATTTTAAAGATCGAAATTCTAGGAGAGTTTCAGGTCCGTTTGACCTTGCGTTGGCCAAAGTCAACGCTAGTCAAAGTTGCCGCAAAAACCCTAGGCCGAAAACAAAAAAGAGCTGCTGCTGAAATTTCCCACGTGTTGAGAGAGAAGAGCCTCCAAGGTCATCGAACCAATGAGATGAGGAGAGAGAAATGTGTGAGGATGAGATGAGTGAAAATGTCCTCCAACGTTGACCAATATATATCCATCAATGAGGGTGTGTGACACATCAGCTAGGGCACAAAACCTTAAGGCCGACCTGCACATATTTTGAATAAATTCAAAATAAATGCTCTGCTCATCGGATCAAGATGATCTTTAGATCGATCTTACACCTCTCCGAAAGAGGAATCCAATAAAAATATTGGCATCTTCATCTGAGCATCACAACATGGAGTTTGGACCTAGTTGTCCAAAATTAACACTTCCCTCTCAACTAGGGAGAAATCCATCCACCTGTGCAATCCAAACATCGTGCATCATCCCGTCGTAACTTGCTTTGCTAGCTTCTTTATTTCAGAGCAAAGGTAGGTCAGTCACAAAGACATCAATCCCGGCTGATAGATTCAGCCAAGAGGTCCGAAACCTCTATAGGACTCAAAGAGATTCATACCAACTCGAAGTTGGTTTATCTGACCCAAAGTTAGTAGGAGGTTTGAAACCTCACTTGGACTCAAGAGAGTCATATACTAACCCAAAGTTAGTTTAAGTGACCCGAAGTCAGTTGGAGGTTCGAAACCTCGCTAGACTTGATCCTAGATCAAGTGGTTGGACACGTGCCATCCTAGACATAGAGAGTATGGCAATCTCTGATGCATCCATCAGTATTTGCTACTAGTCTCTAGCTTTTCCCACCTCACTGGCCAAATGAGAGGTACTTTCCATGAGCCCGAGATTCCATGGGTAGGATGCATACAGGGCACAGATCAAAGAGAGGTAAACCAACTCAATATCTTCACGGTGGGGCGAAAGCACACCAGCAATGTTCGGCAAGCCTAGCCCTGTGGTTGCTTAAGCTCCGAGAAGCTATCCCCAAAGCTCCCCAGAGCTCCCAGAGCTCATCGTCCAACAAAACCCTCAGAATAGGGTAGTTCCACGATTCCAAGATTCTCACGGAAGGTTAAGAACATGATCGTCCCCTAGGTCATTGTGAGAATATCCGCGACCTCCTGATCAGTTCCTATATGATCGAGTCTTACGACGCCTCGTTGTACCATATCCCGGATAAAGTAGTACCAATCATCAACATGCTTGGATCGATCGTGGAACACAGGATTATCTGACAACCGAATCCCCCTTTGGTTATCACAAAGGATAACGGTGGTATCTAGCGCATGCCTGAACAACTCACTGAAGAGCTTTCACAACCAAGTAGCTTCACAACAGGCCATACACACTGCAATGTATTCGACCTCAGCGGTGCTCAAAGCCACCGACTTCCTCCCCGAAGCAGTGTTACGTGTGAAGCAACATCCATATGTGCTCTTGCGATCCACCACACTGCCAGCCCAATAGGCATCAGTATATCCATGGAGCATCATGCTCCTGGAAATGTATCTCAGCACATGGTCTATCGTGCCCCAGAGATATCTCAAGAGCTTCTTGGCACCAACCCAGTGAATGTTATGAGGATCAACCATATGTTGACTCAAAATTTTCACTGCAAAACATACGTCCGGACGGGTGTTCACTAAGAACATTAGGGCCCCTACAAGTTGACGATACTCAGTAGGATTTGCTAGCACAGGCCCAACAGCGCTGCCACTAAATTTCTTAAAGTTGAGCTCCATCGGTGTCGACACAGACTTACAATCCACCATACCAAATCTCTCCAGCAGCTTCACAATGTATTTTCCTTGAGAGAGGAAAATCTCGCTAGGTCTCTTCAAGACCTCCAAGCCTAGGAATTAATGCATCAGCCCTAGGTCTTTTATCTCGAACTCGGAAGCAAGCTCCCTCTTACACTGATGAATGAGAGGGTCAGCACCTGTTAGGAAGAGATCGTCCACATAGAGAACCAGAATGTGAGGCTTTTCTCTATCAACCTTGAAGTAAAGGTTCGGATTAGCGTTAGTTCGAGTGAAGCCCAACTTCATTAGGTAGCTATCTATCCTCTCGTACCAAGCTCTGGGTGCTTGCTTCAGCCCATAGAGGGCTTTCTTCAACCTGCAGACATGGGTGTCCCGATCCTGGACTTCGAACCCCAGAGGTTGCTCCACATACACCTCTTCCTTTATTGCACCATGCAGAAATGCGGTCTTCACATCCATCTGATGAAGACTCCATCCTTGCGTAGCAGCAAGGGCTATGATAGATCAGATGGTGGTATATTGGGCCACATGTGAAAATATATCATCATAGTCTAAGCCTTCCTTTTGAGAGAAGCCACGAGCAACAAATCTTGCCTTGAACTTTTCAGCACTTCCATCAGATCCATGCTTGATCTTGTAGAGCCATTTCGAGGTGACAACTGCTTTGTCCTCCGGTCTTGGAACCATGTCCCAAACATCATTCTTCATTATGGACTCATACTCTTCGTGCATAGCATCCTTCCAGACTTGATGCTTTACGCCTTCCTCAAAAGATCCAGGCTCAGATTGTACGATTGTACTCATGGCTGCTAGATACCCTTGGTATCTATTCAGCTTCTTGCTTTCTCGGAATGTCCCCTTTGTGGCCATATGACTCTCGGCATCCTCGAAAGTATCCCTAAGCCATGAGGGTCTTCTCTTCATTGATGGAGGTGGATTAATAGGGTCCATTGGTCCTTCAACATCGGGCATCATCTCATCCTTCAACTCTACCTGCTTCCCTGTTCTTTCATCATTGTCTTCCTTGGAGATATGAAGATTTATCACATTCCTGAGGGAAGCATCTTGATCGAAGGTGGCATCGGTATATCTCCACTTCTCTTTCGGTACAACCCTGACATACACCTTCATGATCATTTTTGAATTTCCCTATCACCACCTTCCTTGCTACGGGAAGGGCTTTGTAATGAAGGTCTCTAAACCTCTGGTGCCATAATTCGGTTGGACGAATTGTATCACATGTCATAGCCCCCAATGGACTTCCTCCAACCTGGTAGAGTGTATCAACTCTAAAGCCAATAGTGAGAGTGTAAGAACCCTCTTTGACAATTTCCTAATGTTTCCACTCTATTGTGAATTTTGCTAGAGGTAGACTTAGAAGACTTAGTGTTAATTCGACTAATAGTTTTAAACCCTCCACAGCTATCATCCTTTCCCTGAATAAATCAAAGACAACCTTACAGAGTGAAATCCAAGCATATACATATATATATTTCAGTAGTAATATGATTAAATGAAGATCAGTAGTGAAATTTCACAAAGAACTAGTCTATCTGTAGAAAAATACCTGGAATAGAGATTATTACTTAATGGTAGTTTCTCCTTGTGATGCTGTGAACAGATTACTGGGACAATCAAATCCTCCCAACCAATCCAGGAACAATCCCAGACCCAGAGGATGTCTCCTCTGCCCCCGTGCCCAGATTTCCAAGAACCCAGAGACTCCTTCCCAGTCAATTTCTCTAACTTCAGCATAATTCCTTTCTTTTCTCCCAAAACATCCCCCCTTTCTCCTCCATATCTCCTCCCTTAAATACTCTCCCTCCGCCGCCTCTTACTTCTCGAGGTCTTCCCTCATTAATGGTGATATTAAATTTATTTATGGTGGTATACCTTTTCATTATATTTGGATAGGAATATAATTTAATCAACCTTCCTCCACCGCCTCTAACCTCTCGAGGCCTTATCCATCTTAATGTTGATATTAAATGTTTTAAGGTGAGGTGGTCCATATTAATGGGGTGCGAATATATTTATGGAGGTGGGATTATATAGTGTTTTTATTATAGAGCATGGGACTTTATATTTAAATATTAATCTTTGATATTTGCATACTCATTTTTAACTTAAGGAGTTAACTTTATTATATTATTTTCTTTTATTAGTTATTTTCATAAAATTGATACCTAGTTGAACTCAATATTAATCTGAAATCTTAATATTAAGCTCCCAATTTATGAAATCTTGATATTAGTAGGTAGGTGTACTAGTGCAATGTGTGCGATATAGGCAAGTGTAGCTATCAACTGCCTATATCGTACACACGCTAATATCATTTTGTATATAACTTGGGAATGGGTCGTTACATACTTCCTCCCTTCAGAAAACTTCATCCCGAAGTTCAGGGTTTCATATACTCATATCGATAATTATGTTTTAGAGATCAGGGCACATGTGATAAGGTTTGTATTTTAAGATTGAATTCCATTTTAATATGCATGTTTTTTGTAATTTATTTGTTACTTCTCATCTCAACCGTATCTACAGACTATTCTAAAATCATCCTATCCTTCCTAATCTCTTCCACTCCCATCCTATCTGTCCTCTACAGGAATATGACATGGCATCATTTTTACTGATCCATTCATAGACCTTTAAGGATATCAGCGTTGATTACATCGACTTGATATGCTTGTAGGCATCCGGCAGTCATCATCACATGTCTAGGGGAGTGTGACTCGCACAGTCCTCCCATGACTCCAGGTATTGGAGGATAAACGGTGGGCAACACCTCCACCCCTCCCAGTAGGACCAGGGTCAACACCCTATCATGGAATCACATGGAGTCTCAACCGTTCTTGGAAATCTGTCATCACGTAGATTGTTTCGGTAATCTTATTTCTGCAAGGTAATCACTGGTACATAATCTGCAACGTAAACACTCGTACACATATTACAGCATATGCATCTATATTGTTCATAACCAATTGTTACCCATATAACAATCTCTACATATTCAAAATACTTTGATATATATGATATTGATCCTAGAATTTATATATATAATTTTTTTTTTTTTTTTTGTTCACATAGGTATCAATATGTCCAATAAAATTTCTCATTTCAGATACTGCTTCTGTTTAGTTCATACACGTTCTATCTATGATGCATTGTTTTAACTATTTTCAATCTGTATACCAATATGTTTCACTTTTCATATTCAAAATGTAGTTACTTTTCTATTTCCTTTTTTTTAATCATATTTGAAATGTAATGAAATTCATCAATAGATAGTTTCATCTATAATGTTTAATCTATCCTGTATCACTAGAGTGAAGTAGCATTCTATCTTTATGGGTATCCATGTACCAGCAAAGTAAAAACTCATATTTACATAATATTTCAAAATTTCAAGTATCAAAATAGAGCAGTCATATACATAAAAGTTTTCAGTTCTCAAAATTTAGCATAAGCTGGGGTAATTTTGGTAGAAAGTCTCAGCATCCTCCCAAGTCGCTGATCCAGGACTATACTTGTCCCACTGAACTTTAACTTGGTCTATCCGGCAGTTCCTGAGTTGTCGAACCCTACGTTCCAGAATACGTAATGGTTCGACCGTTAGGGTTCCCTCGTCCGATACCTGCAGTTCCTTCCATTGAAGGTCATGAGATTTATCAGCAATATAGTGTCGCAAGGCAGATACATGAAATACATTATGAATTTTGTGCAGGTGGGGTGGCAGTGCAAGACGATAAGCGACAGGTCCAACTTTTTCCAGGACTTCAAACGGTCCTATAAACCGGGGGGATAATTTTGTCCTCCTCCCAAACCGAATGGTGCTCTTATTTGGTCTGATGCGGATGAAAAACTGATCTCCTACTACATAGCTTCTATCTGTCCTGTGAGTGTCTGCATAACTTTTCTGTCTATACTGAGCCTCTTTTAATCGTTGTCTAATCAGTTTTACCTGATCCTCCATCTCTTGGATCAAGTCTGGTTCGACGATTATTCAATCTTCTAACCTGTCCCAACTCAACAACATTTTGCAGGGTCTTCCGTATAATGCTTCAAATGGTGGCATCCCGATTGAACTGTGATAGCTATTGTTGTAAGCAAATTCTACCAAGGGTAAGTACTTTTCCCAGCGTGACTGTTGGTCCATAACATACATCCTTAGCATATCCTCGAGTACTTGATTTACCCTTTCTGTCTGTCCATTGGTCTCAGGATGATATGCTGTACTCAAATTTAACTGAGTTCCCAAGGCCAACTGCATACAATTCCAGAACCTTGAGGTGAACCGAGGATCTCTGTCGGATATGATTTTCTTAGGTACTCCACGAAATTTGATAATTTCATTTATGAATACCTGTGCTACATCAGCTACTTCATAAGTATCTCTTACTGGGATGAAATGGGCACTTTTTGTTAATCTATCCACCACAACCAGAATGGCATTATGCTTTTGTTGCATAAGAGGCAGCCCAACGATAAAATCCATAGAAATTATCTCCCATTTGGTCATAGGGATGTCGTGAGGTTGTAAGAGACCTGCTAGGTAACAATGATCAGCTTTTACCTGTTGACATTCAAGACACCTAGCGACAAATTGGACAATGTCGTTTTTCATGTTTGACCAGAAGAAGAGTCTCTTAGTGTCAACATACATCTTCTTTACTCCAGGATGTGCACAATATACTGCTCGATGTGCTTCCTTCAAGATGGTGTCTCGGAGATCTCCACTATCTGGTATATACATCCTTCCGTGAAATCGTAGAATCCCGTCCTCTTCCAGATCATATCCTTCGAACTTAGGTTCCTTTGAATGATTGCTTTCGAGCCCCACCCTTACTTTTAAGTACCAGTTATCTCTTACAATATGTTAAAGTACTTGATCTCTTAGGTTCACCCTGATAGGTAGGAGGGAGAATATTCGAGGTCTTCTACTTAAAGCATCTGCTACAATATTCTCCTTCCCTTTTATGTACGAAATCACAAAATCATATTCGCTTAAGAGTTCACTCCATCGTCTTTGTCTGGCATTTAAGTCTATCTGGGTGAATAAATACTGCAAACTTTGGTGGTCACTTTTAAGCACAAAGTTTCTCCCCACCAATTAGTGTCTCCAAATCTTTAAAGCTAAGACCACCACGGCTAACTCTAAATCATGCGCAGCATAAAGTTCTTCATGGGGTTTCAATTTTCTTGAAGCATATGCTATTACGCCTCCTTCCTACATTAATACCGCACCTAATCCTTGCTTAGATGCGTCGGTACACACAGTAAAATCTTTATTCATATCCGGTACTCGCAAAATCGGTGCACTAGTCAATAATCGTTTAAGTTCAGAAAAAGCTTTATCACATTCCTCAGTCCACTCATACTTAACACCTTTGCGCTGGAGGTTTGTGATCGGCTTTGCAATTTTGGAAAATCCCTCCACAAACCTTCGATTGTAATCTGCTAAACCCATAAAACTACGTACTTCATGTGCATTCTTAGGTATCAGCCACTCCCTGATTGTGTTTACCTTTTCAGGATCTATAGAGATTCCTTCGCCTGATATGATATGACCTAAGTAATGGATTTCCTTCTGAAAGAAAACGCATTTAGATAATTTTCCATATAACTTGTGTTCTCTGAGGCAAGATAACACTATCCGAAGATGCTCTTCATGCTCCTTCTCATTCTTAGAGTAAATGAGAATATCGTCCAGGAAAACTTGTACAAATTTGTCGAGATATTTGCGGAGAACGCTATTCATAAGTTTCATAAAGACTGCAGGTGCATTGGTCAACCCAAATGGCACCACAATGAATTCATAATGCCCGAAACGAGTTCGAAATGCAGTCTTAGAAACATCGCTCTCGCTAATCCTGAGTTGATGATAACCCGATCGTAGATCGATCTTTGAAAACACTGTAGCTCTTTTCATTTGATCAAATAGGTCGTCAATGCGAGGCATTGGATACCTATTCTTTACCGTGGCCCGGTTTAAATCTCGATAGTCCACACACAGTCGTAATGAACCATCTTTCTTGTTGACGAAGATTACAGGAGCACCCCAAGGTGAAACACTAAGTCGAATGTGGCCTACATCTAACAGTTCTTTCAACTGTATTTGCAATTCTTGAAGTTCCGGGGCAGTCATTCTGTAAGGTGTTTTAGATATAGGTTCCGTACCAAGTTTCAATTCAATGGTGAGGTCTAACTCTCTCTTAGGAGGCAGTCCTGGTAATTCCTTTGGAAAAACATCCAGAAATTCTGACAGAATCGGATACTGATCTAAGGAAGGCCCTTTTCCTTTGCTTACTTCTTGAACTGCATACACTTGACAACCTTTCTTAAGCACCGCTTCATTTGCATAGTTGAGATGAAACGCAAAGATACTTTTCTCTTAATACCTTGAATTTGGATTGTCTCTCCCATATCATTCAAGCAAAGTATTGTTTTCTCGGAACACTATACCCATGCTCGATGAGACTCTAACCAATCCATTCCTATCACCAGGTCGTAAGTTCCTAGGACCGTGACATATGCTTTTAGTTTGGTCAAACAGACTCCTAGATCAACTTTGCAATGCTCAACACTTAATTCTACTGATTGAAGGTCTCTCGAAGTCATTTCTACCTGTCTAAAATCGATTGGTTTGCAGGCTGCCAACTCACATTTATTCAATGCATAAGATGAAATAAAACTATCAGTAGCTCCAGTGTCAAATAAGATTTTGAGTTTTATTCCGTTGATTGTACTTGAAGATTCCACTACAGTGGATTGATGCACTGCTTGGTTGTTGTTGACGACAGCATGGATTCTATGATTGCTTTGGGCATCTGATGATGGTTCTTTTCCTGTTCGCCGAGAGTTCTCCGGACAATCACGTCGAAGATGAGGTCCTCCACACCCCCAAAAGTCTACCCGGGTTGGTCCTTTTGCGTTTGACTGAGAAATTCCAGACCAAGAGCTCTGTCCCCTGGTGCCGCTTCCTCTCCCATTCCTCCCTCGATTACCAGTCCCTCGAGACCTCCAAGCACTGATGTTTGAGGACTCAGAAGCTATTGCGTTTATGGTCCTGGGAGCTCTTTCCCCCGTTCCTCTTGGGGTAAACCTGTTTCCATAAGGAGGTGGTCTCGAGTTATTTCCTCGGAAGAAATTTCGGGGAGTCCTTCCCGTAAATGCCTGCAGTATTGGTTCATCTGGCCTGAAATCCCTTTTAATCCCCAAATGTTCTTCTGCATAACGAGAACATTCAACCGCCTCTACCACTGTCGGTGGCTTCCACATTCTTACCATGGCCCTGATTCGAGGATTTAAGCCAAATACGAAACGCTCGGCCTAGCGCTCATCCGTGTCTAGATAAGGAACATATTTTACAAGTTCCATGAACTTTATCTCGTATTTTTCCACGGTCTTACCACCTTGGGTTAGAGTATGAAAGGCTCCGGCTTGCTGCTCTTGAAAGAAAGGTGGTAAGTAATTCCCACGGAATCGGTCCACGAACAACTCCCAAGGAACGGTATCTGAAGTGAGATGCAGCTGTTTTTCCAGATTTCCCAACCAAATCAAAGCATTCCCCTTGAGTTGAAATACAACGATCTTTGTTTTAGAGGTGGAAGAGTATTCTCTTAGTGTGAAACATCTTATCATCCCCTCCAATCATGCTTCGGCATGTTCTCCAGCTCGCCCTCCAGAAAATTCCGGGAGTTTAATCTTTTGCAGTTCTCGCGAAATATCTTCTCGATGAGGCTTATTATCATAATCTTTAGGCTTTTCTGAATGTCTTTCCTCCAGATGAGGTCGTTTCTCCTTGCTACTGGTCGGCTGCGACCCTTTTAAAGTTTCCAAAATGGTTTCTAATGAGCTCATCACAGTAGTAAGATCGGGTGGAGCAACAGGTGCTGACGGCGATCTTGATGGTGGCGATGGTGATGGTGAAGGTGGAGGTGGCGGCGATGCATTTCGCTGGCGTTGCCGCCTTTGGTACGTGTTAAACATTGTAACTTTTCCTGAAAATCAAAATAAATTTATGAGAAGTGGGTAATTTTTCAGACTGATAGAATATAATTTTCGTAAGATTTGAGCTGGCATACGGGTATAGTTATTTTGCTATTTTAACTGCAGGCAGGTCTTACTGGTACCGAGGTCAAGGAGGGTGGCAACGCGACCTCCTTGTCCTATGCAGGGTATTTTATGCGTACTAACTCTAGAGTGAAATGTAGGGGTTTTCATAGATCATAGTGTTGGTTCGAAAATTGTCTAGAATGTTCTGTCTTAGATGCAGTTATAGGAGTTAGAAGGGTTTACTGACTTTCTGTTACTTATGACTATAAACAATACTTGGATTCTAACCAGTTTTAAATTCTCGTTTTGCTGATGTGTTATTATGCTATTTTAACTTTGTAAAACACAACCTTATAAACCTGAATCACCCTTCAAATAAACGAATGTTTGACTTTCTTTTATATAATACTCTCTTTTATATGATACGTCCTATCATAAGCGTTGCCCTAATTTAGATATCTACTCTAATATGCTATATATATATATATATATATATATATTTTTTTTTTTTTTAATAAAAATATTTAAATAATAAAATATCTATCTATATATATTGGCATAACCTTAATATAATGTGGCAGTTTCTTTTCTTTTTTTAATACAATACATATATTTTAAAATATCTACGTCATACTCAAAGTTTCTACGTATATGTATATCTACAATATCTACCGAAATATGAACTGTATGTTCGCATCACCTTCCATGAATATACTCCGTCGGTCCCCCCCGTGAGCCTTCTTCTAAAATCAAACCCCTTTATAAATAATTGACTTAACTTATGGCTAACATAAACTTATGTTCTCAACGACTGCTCAAGAATCGTGACTCGTTCATGACAATACATAGGCCTTATGACAGTGATAGTAATAGACTTCGATTGGCAGTATCTATTGATATTACAGTGATCCATATAACCCGGTTGACAGTAAACTTCATGACATGTCAATCATCCTGTTGTATAACACTTGAGAAACCCTGATGGTATAACAGCGACCTTCTTGTGACCTTGTTTGTTATGTATAGCTGCACTCTAGATATAACAATGACCTATTGATATTGTGTGATGGCACAACTGTTTGTGTGAGAGCTTGATGAGACTGTTAACACTGTGTTGGACTAACAGGATTGATGCATTGCAGACAAATGCTATGTTGTTGCAGATCTAAGAATGTTGGTCGTGATTGACAGAGAACCTGAGTAGTGATTTGAGTCATTGATGAAAATGTGATACTGCTTCTGTTTATTACTAAAACTAAGCACAGGGAAAGTGAATAACGATTGTCTTCTTGCTGATTTTACTAAGTCTCGCTATAATGGTGGTCTAGAAGGTGCAGCTCATGTACTTTCATAGTTTTGGATTCAGTTGTTTGTTGTTTATCAGTTATACCTTGATATGGATAAAGTTTAATAGTCCAAGGCCATATATGTCTAGAAGAAGGCTGCCTTTTATATGCCAGTTCTGTTTTGATCTGTCTCGGGCTCATTCCTAAGATTGCATTCTTTAATAGAATATAGTTCAGTTCCTGCAAGGGTGTTGGTTGGTTTGTGAATATAGACAACAAGAGTCTAAAATCAAATGTTTTGGAATTGATAAATGACAGATCTCTTCTTATCACTGCATTTGACACCTGTCTTTCTACAAAGTATGTAATGAAAATATCAGTCCTCCAATACCCAAATCAGTTACCCAAATATGCAAGGACCGAGAGCCAAAACTTTAAATTATTCTTGTAAGTATTATGTGTTATATTTAGAGTATTTTGGGCTTATTATTGTTTATTATTGTTGTGATTATAATCTGTAACCAAACCTTTGGATCTGATGCCTATGATGGTCTGCAATAAGGTGAGAAAGGAGGAAAATTATGTAAGTAAAATACCCTAACCGATCAGTCATCTACAGTAATAGTTGAAGGTACACCAGCAGAGGTCAGGTCAAGGTTTGCAGCTAGACATCCTCAGACATATTCTTGGCAGCAAGCAGATTCAAGGCATCTTCAGCGACAATAGTGGCCAAAAGACTTAAAGGTACAAATATGGCCCGCTATCGGAAGTTTTAATGGATATGAGCATCGGTCTATCCATTTTGAAGCAATTGCTAAGAGTTAAAACCAGTACCAGGTTGCTCTTTACCAGTACTGATCCATGTAAACCTTGTTAAAACAGTAATAAAGTGGCTGAATATTACTAGAAATGTGTTATTGTAATTCTGGGTTGTTTGTAGTAGAGATTTTACTGTTTCAATGAAGATAAACCAGAATGATAATGTTCCTTAAAATGAATGTTGAAGCATATTACTCTTTCTGAATGGCTTATAACACAGTTTACAAATAACACAGTTAACTTATAACACAGTTGCTAATTTAAACCTAAAATCTGTCTACCTTCCATAACATCATCTTACTAACAGGTCCGAGAGTTTGAACAGGCTTTGATACCAAATGTAAGAACCCTCTTGGACAATTTCCTAATTTTTCCACTCTATTGTGAATTTTGCTAGAGGTAGACTTTAGAAGACTTAGTGTTAATTCAACTAATAGTTTTAAACCCTGCTACATCTATCATCCTTTCCCTGAACAAATCGAAGACATCTTTACAGAGTGAAATCCAAGCATATACATATATATATTTCAGCAGTAATATGATTAAATGAAGATCAGCGGTGAAATTTCACAAAGAACTAGTCTATCCGTAGAAAAATACCTGGAATAGAGCTGATTACTTAATGGTAGTTTCTCCTTGTGATGCTATGAATAGATTACTGGGACAATCAAATCCTCCCAGCCAATCCAGGAACAATCCCAGACCCAGAGGATGTCTCCTCTGCCCCCGTGCCCAGATTTCCAAGAACCCAGAGACTCCTTCCCAGACAATTTCTCTAACTTCAGCAGAATTCCTTTCTTTTCTCCCAAAACATCCCCCCTTTCTCCTCCATATCTCCTCCCTTAAATACTCTCCCTCCACTGCCTCTTACTTCCCGAGGTCTTCCCTCATTAATGGTGATATTATATGTATTTATGGTGGTATACCTTTTCATTATATTTGGATAGGAGTATAATTTAATCAACCTTCCTCCACTGCCTCTAACCTATCGAGGCCTTATCCATCTTAATGTTGATATTAAATGTTTTATGGTGAGGTGATCCATATTAATGGGGTACGAATATATATATGGAGGTGGGATTATATAGTGGTTTTATTATAGAGCATGGGACTTTATATTTAAATATTAATCTTTAATATTTTCATACTCATTTTTAACTTAAGGAGTTAACTTTATTATATCATTTTCTTTTATTAGTTATGTTCATAAAATTTATACCTAGTTGAACTCAATATTAATTTGAAATCTTAATATTAAGCTCCCAATTTATGAAATTTTGATATTAGTAGGTAGGTGTACTAGTGCGATGTGTGCGATATAGGCAAGTGTAGCTATCAACTGCCTATATCGTACACACGCTAATATCATTTTGTATATAACTTGGGAATGGGTCGTTACAGAGAGCTTCCTTGAAACTCTTCTTCCAGATGTGTACCTTTCCATCAACGAATGCCACCTTGAAACCTTTGTCTTCCATGGCCAAAATAGGTACAAGGTTCTTCTTCAAATTAGGTACATACAATACATCTTGCAAATGGAGGACTTGACCTTGAGATAAATGGAGGGTCACAGTCCCTGTGCCTTTCACAGGATATGTGGCATTGTCTCCAAGGATAATTTCCAGATTAGTATCCTTCTCAACCATATCAGAAAGTGCTTTCTTGAACCCAGTGATGTGCCTTGAGGCACCACTATCTATCAACCAGACATCCAAGGTGTCGGGTGGAGATGCAATAGAGAGGGAAAATACAAGAATGAGTTCTTTTCTTTTATCGTCAACAACATTAGATTCCTCATACCTAGAATTTCTTGACCTTTTGAAAGGTTGCCCATTTCCATTTCGACTAGAGGGAGCCTTCCTCTTTCCTTTGAACCTGTTGTTCCTTTGATTGTCATTCCCCCTGTTGTTGTTGTCATCATCCCCTGGAGAATCCCTTCTATTAGGGCATTCTCTAGCATAGTGGACAAACTTGTTTCATGTGTAACACCTTCCTTTATTTCCTTTGGCCCCTCCACTTCCATGGTTCCTCAGACCACCATTGTTCTTCTTCTTAGCATGAGCGATGAAGGCAACATTACCTTCATTTTCATATTCTATCATTCTTGTTTCCTCTTGAGTGCATCTTGACAATACTTCATCAAAATCAGGAATCACGTTATTGTTGAGAATGGTAGTATTGAATACATGCCATTCAGATGAGAGACCTCCAAGTGTGGTGAGTACCATCTCTTGATCAGCTATTGTCTCTCCAATAGCCAGCAGATTATTCCTGATCTCGGTCAGCTTCAAAAAATATGATTGAACAGACTCATCATCCTTGCCTTTCTTCAGATTCCTCAATTGGTTCTTGAAGAATAGGACTTGATTCGCATTGTTGGCTTGAACATGTAGACCAAATTGTCATACATATCCTTGGATGTGCCCAGCTCAGAGATATAGGCAACCAGACTCTTATGAATTGAGTCGCTAATCATAAACTTTTCTTTGATTTCCCCCTTTTTGTACTTTGTTTTGGCAGCAACAGTTGTAGTGGATTGAAGCTCTTGGATTTTACCCTGCACATAGTCCATGACATCTTGGTCTTCCAAATTAAGATCCAATGTCATCTTCCAAGCATGGAAGTCATCCTTCCCAGTCAATTTGTCATCAGCCTTAAAGCCAGTATAGTATGAGGAACCCTTCCTACAAACTAGGGCATTGTCTTCACCTCAACTCCGATACCATGTAAATTTTCGAATATGTTCTATGCTTGATGCAACTTTACTTTTTATCCCAATATCAGTCAGCAATCACATAAACAATAAAGTATAATGTTGATAGAACATATCAGTAGATCGACAGAAGACAAGCACGAAATGAAGACAAGCACGAAATATATAAGTGTGTTGGTGCATTATGACCGTCCAACATGATGATTCAGCGGCAAGTCTTAATATGGTCGGAGCAACCAGCAATGTCACACAACCCTCTGGACGGCCCAACCGGAGTCGGCTCAAAAGTCAACGTTGTCGGTCGACGGTCAATGTGACGACGGCAGTGGGTCAATGCAGCAATGTCATAGTCAACGTCTAGCCTCGGTAATAGTGGCAAAAAATGCGGATTTGAAAGATTGAAAATTTGGGAGAGTTTCAGGTCCATTTGACCTTGCGTTGACCAAAGTCAACGTTGGTCAAAGTTGCTACAGAAACCCTAGGCCGAAAACAAAAAAGAGTTGTTGCTGAAATTTCCCACGTGTGGAGAGAGAAGAGCCTCCAAGGTCATCAAACCAATGAGATGAGGATAGAGAAATGTGTGAGGATGAGATGAGTGAAAATGTCCTCCAATGTTGACCAATATAAATCCATCAATGAGGGTATGTGACACATCTGCTGGGGCACAAAACCTTAAGGCCGACCTGCACATATTTTGAATAAATTCAAAATCAATGTTCTGCTCATCGGATCAAGATGATCTTTAGATCGATCTTGCACCTCTCCAAAAGAGGAATCCAATAAAAATATTGGCATCTTCATCTGAGCATCACAACATGGAGTTTGGACCTAGTTGTCCAAAATTAACACTTCCTCTCAACTAGGGAGAACTCCATCCACCTATGCAATCCAAACATTGTGCGTCATCTCGATGTAACTTGCTTTGCTAGCTTATTTATTTCAAAACGAAGGTGGGTCTAGTCACAAAGACATCATTCCCGGCTGACAGATTCAACCAAGAGGTTCGAAACCTCTATAGGACTCAGAGAGTCTCATACCAACCTGAAGTTGGTTTATCTGACCCGAAGTCAGTAGGAGGTTTGAAACCTCACTTGGACTCAAGAGAGTCATATACTAACTCGAAGTTAGTTTAACTGACCTGAAGTCAGTTGGAGGTCCGAAACCTCACTAGACTTGATCCCAGATCAAGTGGTTGGACACGTGCCATCCTAGACATAGAGAGTATGGAAATATCTGATGTGTCCATCAGTGTTTGCTACTAGTCTCTAGCTTTTACCACCTCACTGGCCAAATGAGTGGTACGTCCCATGAGCCCGAGACTCCATGGGTAGGATGCATAAAGGGCACAGATCAAGGAGAGGTAAACCAACTCAATATCTTCACGGTGGGGCGGAAGCACACCAGCAAGGTTTGGCAAGCCTAGCCCTGTGGTTGCTTATAGCTTCGTGAAGCTATCCCCAAAGCCCCCCAGAACTCCCAGAGCTCATCGTCCAACATAACCCTCAGAATAGGGTCGTTCCACGATTCCAATATTCTCACGGAAGGTTAGGAAGATGACCTTCCCTAAGGGCATTGTGAGAATATCTGCGACATGCTCATCAATTCCTATATGATCGAGTCTTACGGCGCCTCGCTGTACCATATCCCGATAAAGTGGTACTAGTCATCAACATGCTTGGATCGATCGTGGAACACGCGATTCTTTGACGATCGAATCCCCCTCTGGTTATCACAAAGGATAACGGTGGTATCTAGTGCATGCCCGAACAACTCACTGAAGAGCTTTCACAACCAAGTAGCTTCACAACAGGACATACACACTACAATGTATTCGGCATCAGCCACCGACTTCCTGTGAGAAGCAGTCTTACATGTGAAGCAACATCCAGATGTGCTCTTGCAGTCCACCATACTGCCAGCTCAATCGACATCAGTATATCCATGGAGTGTCATGCTCCGGCAGTGTATCTCAGCCCATGGTCTATCGTGCCCCAGAGATATCTCAAGAGTTTCTTGGCACCAACCCAGTGAATGTTATGAGGATCAACCGTATGTTGACTCAAAGTTTTCACTGCAAAACATATGTCCGCATGGGTGTTCACTAAGAACATCAGGGCCCCTATGAGTTGACGATACTCAGTAGGATTTGCTAGCACAGGCCCAGCAGTGCTGCCACTCAACTTCTTAAAGTTGAGCTCCATCGGTGTCGACACAGACTTACAATCCACCATACCAAATCTCTCTAGCAGCTTCACAATGTATTTTCCTTGAGAGAGCAAAATCTCGCCAGGTCTCTGCAAGACCTCCAAGCCTAGGAAGTAATGCATCAGCCCTAGGTCTTTCATTTCGAACTCGGAAGCAAGCTCCCTCTTACACTGATGAATGAGAGGGTCAGTAGTTGTCAGGAAGAGATCGTCCACATAGAGAACCAGAATGAGAGGCTTTTCTCTATCAACCTTGAAGTAAAGGTTCAGATTAGCATTACTTCGAGTGAAGCCCAACTTCATTAGGTAACTATCTATCCTCTCTTACCAAGCTCTAGGTGCTTGCTTCAGCCCATATAGGGCTTTCTTTGACCTGCAGACATGGGTGTCCAATCCTGGACTTCGAACCCCAGAGGTTGCTCCACATACACCTCTTCCTTTATTGCACCATGCAGAAATGTGGTCTTCACATCCATCTGATGAAGACTCCATCCTTGCATAGCAGCAAGGGCTATGATAGATCAGATGGTGGTATATTGGGCCACAGGTGCAAATATATCATCATAGTCTAAGCCTTCCTTTTGAGAGAAGCCACGGGCAACGAATCTTGCCTTGAACATTTCAGCACTTCCATCAGATCCATGCTTGATCTTGTAGAGCCATTTTGAGGTGACAACTGCTTTGTCCTCCGGCCTTGGAACAACGTCCTAGACATCATTCTTCATTATGGACTCATACTCTTCGTGCATAGCATCCTTCCAGACTTGACGCTTTACAGCTTCCTCAAAATATCCAGGTTCAAATTGTACGATTGTACTTATGGCTGCTAGATACCCTTGGTATATATTTGGCTTCTTACTTTTTCATAATGACCCCCTTGGGGCCATATGACTCTCGGCATCCTCGAGAGTATCCCTAAGCCATGAGGGTCCTCTCTTCATTGACGGAGGTGGATTAATAGGGTCCATTGGTCCTTCAACATCGAGCGTCATCTCATCCTTCGACTCTCCCTACTCCCCTGTTCTTTCGTCATTGTCTTCCTTGGAGCTAGGAAGATTTATCACATTCCTGAGGGAAGCATCTTCATCGAAGGTGAGATCGGCATATCTCCACTTCTCTTTCGGCACAACCCTGACATACACTTTCATGATCATTTTTGAATTTCCCTATCACCACCTTCCTTGCTACGGGAAGGGCTTTGTAATGAAGGTGTCTAAACCTTTGGTGCCATAATTTGGTTTGACGAATTGTATCACATGTCATAGCCCCCAATGGACTTCCTCCAACCTGGTAGAGTGTATCAACTCTAAAGCCAATAGTGAGAGCTTCCTTGAAACTCTTCTTCTAGATGCGTACCTTTCCATCGACGAATGCCACCTTGAATCCTTTGTCTTCCATGGCTGAAATAGACACAAGGTTCTTCTTCAAATCAGGTACATACAATACATCTTGCAAATGGAGGACTTGACCTTGAGATAAATGGAGGGTCACAGTCCCTGTGCCTTTCACAGGATATGTGGCATTGTCTCCAAGGATAATTTCCAGATTAGTATCCTTCTCAACCATATCAGAAAGTGCTTTCTTGAACCCAGTGATGTGCCTTGAGGCACCACTATCTATCAACCAGACATCCAAGGTGTCGGGTGGAGATGCAATAGAGAGGGAAAATACAAGAATGAGTTCTTTTCTTTTATCGTCAACAACATTAGATTCCTCATACCTAGAATTTCTTGACCTTTTGAAAGGTTGCCCATTTCCATTTCGACTAGAGGGAGCCTTCCTCTTTCCTTTGAACCTGTTGTTCCTTTGATTGTCATTCCCCCTGTTGTTGTTGTCATCATCCCCTGGAGAATCCCTTCTATTAGGGCATTCTCTAGCATAGTGGACAAACTTGTTTCATGTGTAACACCTTCCTTTATTTCCTTTGGCCCCTCCACTTCCATGGTTCCTCAGACCACCATTGTTCTTCTTCTTAGCATGAGCGATGAAGGCAACATTACCTTCATTTTCATATTCTATCATTCTTGTTTCCTCTTGAGTGCATCTTGACAATACTTCATCAAAATCAGGAATCACGTTATTGTTGAGAATGGTAGTATTGAATACATGCCATTCAGATGAGAGACCTCCAAGTGTGGTGAGTACCATCTCTTGATCAGCTATTGTCTCTCCAATAGCCAGCAGATTATTCCTGATCTCGGTCAGCTTCAAAAAATATGATTGAACAGACTCATCATCCTTGCCTTTCTTCAGATTCCTCAATTGGTTCTTGAAGAATAGGACTTGATTCGCATTGTTGGCTTGAACATGTAGACCAAATTGTCATACATATCCTTGGATGTGCCCAGCTCAGAGATATAGGCAACCAGACTCTTATGAATTGAGTCGCTAATCATAAACTTTTCTTTGATTTCCCCCTTTTTGTACTTTGTTTTGGCAGCAACAGTTGTAGTGGATTGAAGCTCTTGGATTTTACCCTGCACATAGTCCATGACATCTTGGTCTTCCAAATTAAGATCCAATGTCATCTTCCAAGCATGGAAGTCATCCTTCCCAGTCAATTTGTCATCAGCCTTAAAGCCAGTATAGTATGAGGAACCCTTCCTACAAACTAGGGCATTGTCTTCACCTCAACTCCGATACCATGTAAATTTTCGAATATGTTCTATGCTTGATGCAACTTTACTTTTTATCCCAATATCAGTCAGCAATCACATAAACAATAAAGTATAATGTTGATAGAACATATCAGTAGATCGACAGAAGACAAGCCATAAATATATGTGTGTTGGTGCGTTACGGCAGTCAACAGGATGCTTCAACCAACAAAGTCTCAATATGGTTAGCCAACCAGCAATGTCACACAACCCTCTAGGACAGCCAAAACAGTCAACTCAAAAGTCAACCCAAAATTCAACGTTGTCAGTCAACAGTCAACGCAAATAGCAGTAGCAGCTAGGTCAATGCATCAAAGTGAAAGTCAACGTCTAGCCTCGGGAATAGTGCCAAAAAATGCAGATTTGAAAGATCGAAATTCTGGGAGAGTTTCAAGTCAGTTTGACCTTGCATTGACCAATGTCAACATTGGTCAAAGTTGCTGCAGAAACCCTAGGCTGAAAACAGAAAAGAGTTGCTGCTGAAATTTCCCACGTGTGGAGAGAGAAGAGCCTCCAAGGTCATTGAACCAATGAAATGAGTAGAGAGAAATGCGTGAGGATGAGATGAGTGAAAATGTCCTCCAACATTGACCAATAAATATCCATCAATGAGGGTGTGTGACACATTTTCTGGGGCACAAAACCTTAAGGCCGACCTGCACATATTTTGAATAAATTCAAAATAAATGTTTTGCTCATCGAATCAAGATGATCTTTAGATTGATCTTGGACCTCTCCGAAAGAGGAATCCAATAAAAATATTGGCATCTTCATCTGAGCATCACAACATGGATTTTGGACCTAGTTGTCCAAAATTAACAATGGAGGGCACCAGGCCAAGCGTCAGCAACACAGAGACCAATACCAAGATCTTGTGATACATGGTGTGATGTATTGCTAGAGCACACTCTGTGCTAAGAGGGATTGTTGAGATTTTGTTTTGTTGGGGTAGCATTAGATGTGCTCTAGCCCTGAAACTTTGTAGAGGGGCTAAGAAACAAATCACCTCCAAATCCCAGAAAGCGTTTGGAGAAATTTCATCTGGTGTTAAAGTTATTCAAATAATTAATTATTTTAATGTATTCCCTGAGTCTAAACTTAGGGAAATTAAATAATTAAACTGAATTAATTTACACATGTGCTGAAATGTTCTAAATGAAGCAGATCAAGCGGTCTTTTAATCTCAGTCGTTGATAAGTGTTTTAATCTCGGCCGTTGATGTGTTCAACGAAAAAGTATAAGAGAAAGACTTCAGGGTCAGTTGGAGACACATACACGAAGGCAGAGCTGAGAAACTAAGCTGGAATTCTAGGGCAGGGTTAGCTAAGAATTTCTGGAGGAGTTTTCTACAGCGAGGGTTAGTATTGGCTGTGGGGATGATATGATCTCGGAGCCAAGAGTCAATAAGAGGCAGAGGAGCAGCTTTCAGGGATAGCGCAGAGGAGCAAGGGCAGCAGTAGCAGCTGCGCAGCGAAAAGGCTTAAGTCGCTACGCTGGTGCTACGCAGGCCCAGGAGGGGCAACGTTGCAGCTTCAGAAGGCTTCCACAGTTACGCAGAGGCCTCTAGAGGCAGCATAAGGACTGCGTCACCCACTCTGGGATTACACAGTCCCCTTCTGAGCAGCGTAAGGGCATGCAGAGCATAGCAGGGCTGACGCTGGGGCTTCAGGGGTAGCGCTGGGGTTTCTAGGGCCAGATCTGGGTTGAGTCTTGTAAATCTCGTTTGAGGGTGTGGATTAGTCAGAATTTTGGTCTTAGAACAACAGATTAGCTGCATATCTACTTTTTCTCTGTCGGGTGAACCAGTTTGATACCCAGATTCGCTGTACTCATAATCTACTTAGTAATAATAAATCCTCATATCTGCTGCACCGGTTTTCCTGCATTGGGTTTTTTTGGGGACTTGTGTCCAAAAATTAGTGTGTCACTTTGTTTGAATGAGTGTAATATTCATTAAATGATGTGCATGTGTACGCTGTTAGTTTTGTTTACTTCGTTATTTTCTAAATATTATTTCTGAAGATAACTTGTATAACTTAATCAAGTAGGAGAAGTAAACCCTGATACTACAATAGGAATTTTCACACCAATGATAGTTAAACCCGAAGAATGGAAATGGTATCAAATGATAATAATGTTATATGGAGAATTTTATGTAACAACCCGTTCCCTAGTTATACACAATGATATTAGCGTGTGTACGGTATAGGCATTTGATAGCTACACATGCCTATCTCTCACACATCGCACTAGTACACATGCCTATCTCTCACACATCGCACTAGTACACCTAACTACTAATATCAAGATTACCTGAGTTAGAGATTAATATTATGATGCCAGATTAATATTCATATTAACTAAGTATACATTATATGAAAAGGATTAATAAAAAAAAAAAAAATAGAAAAATAAACTTAATTTAATTAATATATATATATCCATAGTTAAGTTAAATATTCCCACATAACCCTTAATCATAAAGGTACTCTAAATTCAGTCGTATAGTCCAACAGATTGGATAACCATAAGATCACCTCCTTTTTAATAACAATCACATCTCCTTAAATGACATCCGTACCTTCCTTTAAAAAGATCTTATCTTGATGGAGAAGAGGCGGTGGGATAGGATGTATGGCGGTGGAGAAATTTATATAAGGAATTTGATTCGAAGGAGGATGGGGTCTTTTGAACTTGAACTGATTACCAAGTGATATGATGATAAGAAAAGATTTGTACTAAGAGGGAGTCTCTGTTTTTCTTGGAAATCTGGGCACGGGGGTAGAGGAGACATCCTTTGGGTCTGGGATTGTTCCTGGATTGGCTGGGAGGATTTGATTGTTTCGGTGAACTGTTCAAGTGTCCACAACATCACAGGAGGAGAACCACCATTAAAATCATCAGCTATACTCCAGGTATTTTCCCATGTTTCGATTAGTTCTGTTGACCACGTTTTGTAACGACCCATTCCCACGTATATACAAAACGATATTAGCATGTGAACGATATAGGCAATTGATAGCTACACTTGCCTATACCGCCCACATCGCACTAGTACACCTACCTACTAGTATCAAGAATTCATAGATTGGGAACTTAATAATAAGATTTCAGACTTTATATTAAATTCAACTAAGTATAAAATCTTATGAAACAAGGTAATAAAAGGAATGAAATAATAAAGTTAAAATCTTTAAGTTAATAAATCTTTAAAATAAAGATGAGTATGCAATATTAAAGAATTATATAAAAAGTACTTAAATAAAATCCCACCTTTATAAATATGTATACGTAAGCACATTAATGGGGATCACCCACCATAACAACATTTAATGTAAACTTAAGGTTGGGTAAGGCCTCGGGAAGTTTGAGGCGGTGGAGGAAGATTGTTTAGATTATATTCATATCCAAACATAATGAAAAGTATACCACCATAAATACATAAAATATCATCATTAATAAGGATAAGACTTCGGGAAGTTAGAGGCGGTGGAAGGAGATTATTTAAAGGAGGTGGTATGGAGGAGAAGGAGGGAAATGTTTTCTTGGAGGAGAAGAAATGGTTTCTGCTGAAAGGAGAAGGAAGGAAATGTCGGCTTGCAGTGTTTGGGGAGGAGTCTCTTGTTCTTGAAAAGCTGGGCACGGGGGACAGAGGGGACATCCTCTGGGTCTGGGATGAGTCTCGGACTTGGCTGGGAGGATTCGATTGCCCCAGTAATCTGTTCTATTCACGACATCACCAGCAAATCTTCAGCCACTTCAGGATTCGTAAGTTTTTGCTGATTTTCAGGTATTCTTCTACATATAGGTTAATTATGCAAGCTGAAATTTCAATTTATACCATTTCAATGTCTTATTAGATCTGTTTTACTTAAACAAAAGTTCAAATAGGTACAAATTCTAGAACTCTGGGAGCAGGGTTATTACACGTTTTGTCAACGACCCCATAGCAGTACACCCCCATTTTTTCAAATGGGACTTATCATGTTTGAGGCTCGTGTCATCCAGATTTCATCGCCGATCGACAGTTTTTATATGATGTAAACCCATTCTGCATTTTATGATGTAAATGATCTAAGTAGGACCGTCCATGTATGTAACTACCTAGGTAAGCCTAGTATGTTGTTGATGACTTCCATTCTAGGAGGTTTTTTGTCTCACTGATTCACGAAAGTGATCGGCAGAGTTTTTCCCTCCAGCCTCACCCCAAAGCTAGGATGGAATTTGTCATCAGCATGCTAAGTGAGTCCTAGTGTTTTTTATCGAGTCCTTGTAAAAGTAGCTTGAGCTACTTGGTCTACTAGATCATATTTTGAGTCGCATAATTGGGTATTTATTTGAGGGTCTATACAAATGGGTTTTCCCCCTTCATGTATGTAAATGTATTATCTCATGTAAAAGAGGGTTGGAAAAATAATTATAATCTCCTCTTAGTCAATTAATTAAATTTTCTGGTCAATTAATTAATAAAATCCTAAACCAGAAATTTAATTAATTTAGGGTCCTAAATTAGGATTAAATCTTTAAAGGCAAAATTTGTTGGTCCTTGGAAAATGATTTTGAAAGCCCCAGGCCAAGGGAATATTGAGAATTTTAAGAAATATTGGACCTTGGGCCTTGGTGGTTAAGTCAAGGTCAAAATTTTGGGGTAATTAACTCAAAAATAATATTTTTGAGTTAATTAAAATTGAATTAAATGATAAATTCGTTTTTTCCCCAAAATTTTAATTTCAACGCTCCGGATTAAAATATAATTAAATCTTTTGGACGGTTGAGATTATTTTGACGAGGATCATCCAAACTAGCCGTTAGAGATCTTGTCCTATAAATTTAGAGGTCTTTCTCATTCTTGAATCATCCGATCTCAGGATCGTGCACTTGTTCTTAGAAGCTCTTGTAAATTTTTGAGGAATAAAGCATAAAGACTTTGGGGTTACAAATTTTGATGTTCCTTCTCGGATCTATGTGGTGAATTGTCTCTAAACTCTGCTACTTTGTTTTTGCATTTTATGGTTGATGGCCTTTATGGATTAATCTGCATACAGGTATCTTGTGCAGTTTTCTGGATTCATAAAATGACATTTTGATTTTTCTAAAGGTCTCATGTTGTTTTCTTAAACCTCTATCGATCTAAGATTCAGATCTAAGTGTGCAGGGAAATTTTTTTTAAGATTGGGCGTCTGGGGAAGTCTTCGGTTGGACCAGCCGACTCTCAATAAGCATAAATCTGATAAGCTCTTTATTTGTTAAATTCCAGGTCCATCTTAAGATATTTGTGATTTTGCAGGGTTTCGAAGGCTTGTGCCTCTCACTAAAATTTTAAATCTCTGAAAATTGTGCTAAAACGGATTTAAATCTGACCTTGAGGGTTTTAAACTTGTAAACTAGTTGTAAATTTGTAAATTTTTTTTAGGATTGTGAGAGTTTAATTGTTTTATGGTGTGTATATCTTCAGATCTGGCTGTCTTGCAGATTCAGGGTTCAAATCAGAAATTTTTTTAAAAATCTGAGGCAGATCTAGCCTCCAACGGCCAGATCTGGCCTCAAATCCTTACTGTGGGCAAGATTTGGCATTATTTGATCTTAAGAAGCATAAAATCTGAGCGTAAATTGACGAAAATTCTGAGTTCGCTGGGTAAAGTTTATGCGTACTGGGTACATCAAAATCGATCTGCAAATAATCAAGCAGGAGCATAAGAATCTGAGCTTAACCAAAGAAATTTTAAACTTTGTTGGGCGAGTTTTCATTCTACTGGGTTATTTCAACGCTGCCTCTGTCCCGGTTTCCGTCTACTGTCCAGCCTTCAAAATCGCCCTCATCCATTCGCTGCTCCATCTCCTTCATTCAATCCGTTAACCCTCTATTCTTAAGCCGTCTGCATCATAGCTTCTCCAGCGTCCTCTTTTCCACTCTGTCCGCCATCAAGGAGCTCATTGTTGTCCCATCTCGCTGCCATTCGAAACCCTTCATTCCCCCCGTCCACTCTTCTTAGCGTTGAACCTTCTCCGCTGCCCATTTCCTGCTATCCGCACAGCGTTCTTCCTCACGCCGTCTCTATTTCTTTCGGTCGACCTCCAACCTGCAAGCAAATTCAACAAACGCACATTAAGAAAATGAAATCACTCATATGCGTTTAATTTTTTTTAAACGTGGGTTTCAACCTGGTTCTGTTTGATAGCGTAATTCGGGTTCTTTTGTTAGTGATAGGGTTGGTTTTAGATTAAAATTTTAATCTTTGTTTTTTTTAGATTGTAGTTTAGTGTTAGACTTTAGTTTTAAATGCATTAGGATTTAAATTCGATTTTTTTCTGTTGTTGTTTTAATTTCATTGTATTATAGCGTTAGTTTTCTCTTTTTTTTTTAAATTTCAGTTCGATTTTGTTAAAGTTTAACATTAGGATTCGATTTTATTTTAAAAGGTTTAGTTTAGTTCGATTTTAGATCATAGTTTTAGTTTAGTTAGATTCTCATTTTTGTTAATTAGATTATTTTATTTTTAGATTTTAACTTAGTTTTAATTCAGATTAACTTTAGAGTTTAAATTTTGTTAAAATTAGAGCCTTTTTTTATTTTATTAATTAGATTAACTTTTAGCTTTAATTTAGTTAGATTTTGATTAGTTTTTAGATTTAAAATTAAAAAAATAAAAATAAAAATAAAAAATTTCAAAAAAATCCCTAAAATTAAAAAAAATACAAAATATAAAAAAATTTCAAATTTTCTATAGTCAAATGAGCTTTTGAAATTTTTATCTAAAGTTTTGACTATAGAAACATATTTTGGATCGAAATTAATTGAAGCATCATAAATCTGGAAATATTGCAAATTTTGGCATTTTCATTTTATTGCTTCATGGTTGTGGTGCTTTTCAATTAAATATCATTGTGATCAATCATGTTTTAATATGCAGTGGTTAATCATCATTTGCTTGTTCGTAATTTGTATAACGAGATCTTGTTTGACTCCATAAGGCACTGGTCTTAAACGTGAAATCTAATTTAGATCTGTAGAGTCTCGTTCATTTCTATCAAGTATTTGATGTTTTCGCTGTGTCTCCTGGATTTATCATCCTCTTCTGTAATAGGGTCTACCTCCCTTAGCTTGCAAGGAGACAGTTTAAATAGAGAGATTGGGGATAAGAGTGACAGCCCCCAATCTGAGCCGTTGTCACGGTGCCTTGACAATCTGTGCGACAACAAGTTCCTTATGAAAAAATTGAAATTTCATTACTGATCTGCGTCAAATCGTATTACTGCTGACTTATATTTATATATGTTTAGATTCATTCATGCTGAAAGGATGTCTTAGATTGTATTCATTAATAGGCTGATAACTGTAGCAGTGATTCCCTGTTGGTCGATTTAGCTAAGTCGCTCTCCAGCAAAACTCTGAAATTAAGTGTAAAATTTAGGAAATTAAAATGCAAGGTTTCTACATATGCTATCAGAGGGTAGTTTCAAACCCTTTTCGACCTAATAAGCCCTGCAATTTCTGTAAAATTCCAGTCTATAGCATGAATAATTATATGTTTATAGCAGCTGATGGTTTAGGTTATCTTCTGCTGGTGAGCACTTACTGTTGGTGAGCAGTTCTTGAATGAGCAATCATTTAATGACTTTTTCACACTCCAGAACTATCCCCAGTTCCATCAAAGGTGCAGTGTATTGCCTCAACACTTGCTGCAGATCCAAGAACCATCATGAGTGAGAAAAAGACAACGACACTCATCATAAACAAGAACACTCGCCTGCTTGGCTTAATAGAAAATTGAAATTCACTCAGTCATAGAATCTGTTATGCTATTTTAGGCCAATGGCTAGATTTGAATCAACAATTAATTTAATGAGAAGATAAAAAATTTCCAAGGAGCTGATTACTGTATGAATTTGCAAAAGTTTGAAGATAAATCCACCATTGAGGATATCACATCAGCGCTGACTTATGTAGTTGTTAAACAAGATGTTGATAGTTGTGAAAAATATATACTGTGAGAGCATGAGGAGGAACGATAGGACTACCTCGGCCAAACAGAAAACGATGACAGTGGTCCTAATGATTAGGCTCTAGAGAAAGACATTAATGTTAATCCCATTAAGACTCTGCTCGGGAATCTAAGCACCAGGGATGAAGGTAACGTAGATTTAGGGACAGTGCCCTTTCAGGGCTGTAACTCTAGCCGGCATGGTATGAACTGTTTTCGGATGACCTTAATGATATACTTGCTTTCAGGTCGCCAAATCATCATAGTCTTGTCCATTGATGCTGATAAAATGCTCTGTGGTTTGCACCCAATGCTCACTATTGTCATCAATAGATATCTTCAAGGGAGGCTGCCATTTTACCGAATAAACCAATCTTCTTGTCCAACAAGAAGTGACTCCAAGGACACTTGCCATATGGATGTACCAGACTTAAACTGGGGCCCTTCAATAAAGGCCTTCAAACTAATACTTTGCATGCCCTTCGCCTCTTCTCTGTTATCACATAAAGCACTACGACATGATATTTTCCAGATCCTAATGGCTCTATCTTGAGAAGAACTTGCAACAAAAATCTGCTTCCCTTCCTTGCCTGCTGTAGGAATTGAAAAATCTAGACCATGTATCCAATCCTGATGGCCTTTCAGTTCACACACATGCTGGAACTTCCGATTCCTATCACCAACATAGAGATGAACTTTGTTGTCAAGGCCTCCCTTAGCTAAAATCCAATCTGCAGCATTTCCTGGCAATTATGAAAGAGAAAGAGCAGCCATTGCTCTTGAACCCACATATATATCTTGCAGCAATGACAATTTAAAGTCACCTGACACAGATGGATCAGTCTCAGCGTCGGGATTCTCATCACGGACCTGACGTAGCGGTGCCGGCGGGAGGAAATTTAAAAGAAATCGAAGGGGCAGCGAATTGCCATTTGGGTCACATTCGAATTGCTGTCAAAAAACTCTAAATTGGTGTGTATGCATGGAGAAGCCACGCTATCGAATGTAGAATAAGGTGGAACCTCTGTTGCTGCGTTGTCGAAAAGTCTATGCCCCAATATGTCGCCTGCCGCCCGAATATAGATATAACACATCCAAATTTAAACACGCCCCAATGATAAACTTTGCCGCTGTTTACTATATTTTCTCCACTGTAATTTAATATATAGTTTAAAACGCCATGACATATGAGGTTTTGCTCCACTGTAATTTAATATATAGTTTAAAACGCCATGACATGTTAGGTTTCGGATCTTGGGTTTAGGGAATATGCCAATATCCCAATTTGGAAAGATATATGTGTGGAATTATAAATATAAGGTTGAATTAACAATAAAATATATATATATATATATATAAAATGCGCATTTTAAAATTCATTTTATATACAGTGTAATCGCCGCCGTAGGGAAGGAGGAGTCGGGTAGAGGTTTGACCCGCCGACCCTCCAAAACTTTATGTGCCAACTGCACTCGGGACCAAAACTTAATATGCCAGGCCGATTGCGCCAAATATACCACTGTTCCTCTTAGTTTAAAAATTCGCATAGGATATATATATATATATATATATATATATATATATATATATTACGCTTTATGCCAAAGTAATGCCAAATCCACGTATTTATACAAATATGTTTATATAACGAAAAATAAGGTCAGAAATTTAAAATCCACGCAGTCAGCTTTAGTGACAGCCGGGCAATTTTGACAGTGTCTATAATTTGATGACGTGGAATGCTTGTCTCGCCACTGGATAAGAACGATTTAACGGAAAATACAACAGATAACGTTCACAATCAAACGGTGTTTAGCATAATGCCTCAATAACATCCGTTTACGGTAATAGCCTTTCACATACAGAGTCGGTAGAGTGGAGAGAGGTGTTTTTGGATAATGGATGGATAAGTTATTTTATATCTACAATAGAGGTTGAGGTCCGCGGTTGAACCCGTGACCTTACACACACTACAAGTGCCTCCACCATTGGTCTGGACAGGATTTGAAGCCCGGTCGGGGCTCCACCAGCTGGCGGCCTCTGCCATGCTATTCGATTTAAAGTTTAACATCCTATTTGAATTAAAATTTAATATTTTATTCAATTTAAATGTGTTTTAATTTAAATTTTAAAAATATTCCAATTTAAATGTGTTTTAATTTAAATTTTAAAATATTCAAATTTAAATGTGTTTCAATTTAAATTTAAAATTAAATTTGTAAATTTATATGGATTATCGTGTGTAAAGGTAGGTGGATAAAATATATATATACCGTATGTGAAAAAAAAAAAAATATTGAAAATTTTTCTCTCATTTATTTTATTACGCAAACAGGGAGAGTCACAAGGATAAAGAAAATTAATATTCAAGTATTAGTTTTAGTCATAAGTGGCTGAAATCATTAAATCCCTTCTATCACTGCATCAGGGACTAAAACATTCTAGACAAGTTTTACAAACTAACAACTTTGATCTGTGAAAACCCCTGCATTTCACTCTAGAGTTAGTACGCATAAAATACCCTGCATAGGACAAGGAGGTCGCGTTGCCACCCTCCTTGACCTCGGTATCAGTAAGACCTTCCTGCAGGTAAAATAGCAAAAGAACTATACCCGTATGTCAGCTCAAATTTTACGAAAATTATATTTTGTCAGTCTGAAAATTTACCCACTCCTCCTGAATTTATTATGTATTTCAGGAAAAAAATTACCATGTTTAACACGTACCAAAGGTGGTAGCACCAGCGAAATGTATCGTTGCCACCTCCACCTTCGCCATCGCCATCACCACCATCAAGATTGCCGTCAACACCTGTTGCTCTGCCCGATCTCACCACTGTGATGAGCGCATTAGAAGCCATTTTGGAAACCTTAAAAGGGTCGCAATCGACCAGGAACAAGGAGGAACGACGTCATTCAGAGGAAAGACATTCAGAAAAGCCGAAGGATTTGATGACAAACCTCACAAAGAAGATATTTCACAGGAACTGCAAAAGATTAAACTCTCGGAATTCTCTGGAGGAAGAGCTGGAGAACATGTCGAAGCATGGTTGGAAGGGATGATCAGATGCTTCGCATTAAGAGAATATTCTCCAACTTCTAAAACAAAGATCGTTGTATTCCAACTCAGAGGGAATGCTCTGATTTGGTGGGGAAATATGGAAAAACAGCTGCATCTTACTTCAGATACCGTTCCTTGGGAGTTGTTTGTGGACCGATTCCGTGCGAAATACTTATCGCCTTTCTTTCAAGAGCAGCAAGCCGGAGCCTTCCATACTCTAACCCAAGGTGGTAAAACCGTGGAAGAATACGAGATAAAGTTCATGGAACTTGTGAAATATGTTCCTTATCTAGACACGGATGAATGCCAGGCCGAGCGTTTCGTATTTGGATTAAATCCTCAGATCAGAGCCATGGTAAGAATGTGGAAGCCACCGACGGTGGCAGAGGCGGTTGAATGTGCTCGTTATGTAGAAGAACATCTGGGGATTAAAAGGGATTTCAGGCCAGCTGAACCAATACCGCAGGCATTTACAGGAAGGACTCCCCGAAATTTCTTCCGAGGGAATAACTCGAGACCACCTCCTTATGGTAACAGGTTTACCCCAAGGGGAGCGGGGGCAGGAGCTCCCAGGACGATAAACGCAATAGCTTCTGAGTCCTCAAACATCAGTGCTTGGAGGTCTTGAGGGACTAGTAATCGAGGAAGGAATGGGAGAGGAAGCAGCACCAGGGGACAAAGTTCTTGGTCGAGGATTTCTCAATCAAACGCAAAAGGGCCAACTCGAGTGGACTGTTGGGGGTGTGGAGGACCTCATCTGCGGCGTGATTGTCCGGAGAACTCTCGGCGAACAGGAAAATAACCATCATCAGATGCCCAAAGAAATCATATAATCCATGTTGTCGTCAACAACAATCAAGCATCACATCAATCCACGGTAGTGGAATCTTCAGGTACAATCAACGGAATAAAACTCAAAATCTTGTTTGACACGGGAGCTACTGATAATTTTATTTCATCTTATGCATTGAATAAATGTGGGTTGGCAGTCTGCAAGCAGGATGATTTTAGACAGGTAGAAATGGCTTCAGGAGACCTTCAATCGGTAGAATTAAGTGTGGAGGATTGCAAAGTTGATCTAGGAGTCTGTTTGACCAAACTAAAAGTATATGTCACGGCCCTAGGAACTTACGACCTGGTGATAGGAATGGATTGGTTAGAGTCTCATCGAGCATGGGTAGATTGTTTCGGGAAAACAATACTTTGCGTAAATGATATGGGTGAGACAATCCAAATTCAAGGTATTAAGAGAAAAGTATCCTTGCGTTTCATCTCAGCCATGCAAATGAAGCGGTGCTTAAGGAAGGGTTGTCAAGTGTATGCCGTTCAAATGGTAAGCAAAGAAAAAGGTCCTTCCTTAGATCAGTATCCGATTCTATCGGAATTTCCGGATGTTTTTCCAAAGGAATTACTTGGACTGCCTCCTCGAAGAGAGCTAGACCTCACCATTGAATTGAAACCTGGTACGGAACCTATATCTAAAACTCCTTACTGAATGACTGCCCCGGAACTTCAAGAATTGCAAATACAGTTGAAAGAACTGTTAGATGTAGGGCACATTCGACCCAGTGTTTCACCATGGGGTGCTCCTGTAATCTTTGTCAAGAAGAAAGATGGTTCATTACGACTGTGTGTGGACTATCGAGATTTAAACAGGGCCACGGTAAAGAATAGGTATCCAATGCCTCGCATTGACGACCTTTTCGATCAAATGAAAGAAGTTACAGTATTTTGAAAGATCGATCTGCGATCGGGTTATCATCAACTCAGGATTAGCGAAAGTGATGTTTCTAAGACTGCATTTCGAACTCGTTTCAGGCATTATGAATTCATTGTGGTGCAATTTGGGTTGACCAATGCACCTGCAGTTTTCATGAACCTTATGAATAGCGTTCTCCGCAAATATCTCGACAAATTTGTACAAGTTTTCCTGGACGATATTCTCATTTACTCTAAGAATGAGAAGGAGCATGAAGAGCATCTTCAGATAGTGTTATCTTGTCTCAGAGAGCACAAGTTATATGGAAAATTATCCAAATGCGCTTTCTTTCAGAAGCAAATCCATTACTTAGGTCATATCATATTAGGCGAAGGAATCTTTGTAGATCCTGAAAAGGTAAATACAATTAGAGAGTGGCCGATACCTAAGAATGCATATGAAGTGCATAGATTTATGGGTTTAGCAGGTTACTACCGGAGGTTTGTGGAGGGATTCTCCAAAATTGCAAAACCAATCACAAACCTTCAGCGCAAGGATGTTAAGTATGAATGGACTCAGGAATGTGATAAAACTTTTTCTGAACTTAAACGATTATTGACTAGTGCACCGATATTGCAAGTACCAGATATGGATAAAGATTTCACTGTGTGTACCGACGCATCTAAGCAAGGGTTAGGTGCAGTTTTAATGCAGGAAGGAGGCGTAATAGCATATGCTTCGAGAAAATTAAAAACCCATGAAGAACTTTATGCTACGCATGATTTGGAGTTAGCCGCGGTGGTCTTAGCTTTAAAGATGTGGAGACATTACTTGGTGGAGAGAAACTTTGTGCTTAAAAGTGACCACCAAAGTTTGCAGTATTTATTCACCTAGAGAGACTTGAATGCAAGACAAAGACGATGGAGTGAACTCCTAAGCGAATACGATTTTGCGATTTCATATATCAAAGGGAAGGAGAATGTTGTAGCAGATGCATTAAGTAGAAGACCTCGAATATTCTCCCTCGTACCTATCAGGGTGAACTTGAGAAATCAAATGCTTGAACATCTTGTAAGAGATAGTTGGTATTTAAAAGTAAGGTCAGGGCTCGAAAGCAACTATTCGAAGGAACTTAAGTTCGAAGGATATGATCTGGAAGAGGACAGAATTCTACAATTTCACGGAAGGATGTATATACCAAATAGTGGAGATCTCCGAAACACCATCTTAAAGGAAGCACATCGGGCAGTATATTGTGCACATCCTGGAGTAAAGAAGATGTATGCTGACACTAAGAGACTCTTCTTCTGGTCAGGCATGAAAAACGACATTGTCCAATTTGTCGCTAGGTGTCTTGAATGTCAGCAGGTAAAAGCTGATCATCGTCACCCAGCGGGTCTCTTACAACCTCATGACATCCCTATGACCAAATGGGAGATAATTTCTATGGATTTTATCGTTGGGCTGCCTCTTACGCAACAAAAGCATAATGCCATTATCGTTGTGGTGGATAGATTAACAAAAAGCGCCCATTTCATCCCAGTAAGAGACACTTATGAAGTAGCTGACGTAGGACGGGTATTCATAAATGAAATTATCAGATTTCATGGAGTACCTAAGAAAATCATATCCGACAGAGATCCTCGGTTCACATCAAGGTTCTGGAATTGTATGCAGTCGGCGTTGGGAACTCAGTTAAATTTGAGTACAGCGTATCATCCTGAGACCGATGGACAGCTAGAAAGGGTAAATCAAGTACTTGAGGATATGCTAAGGATGTATGTTATGGACCAACAGTAACGCTGGGAAAAGTACTTACCCTTGGTAGAATTCGCCTACAATAATAGCTATCACAGTTCAATCGGGATGCCGCCATTTGAAGCATTATACGGAAGACCCTGCAGAACGCCGTTGAGTTGGGACAGGTTAGAAGATCGAATAATCGTCGGACCAGACTTAATCCAAGAGATGGAGGATCAAGTAAAACTGATTAGACACGATTAAAAGAGGCTCAGGATAGATAGAAAAGTTATGTGGACACTCACAGGACAGATAGAAGCTATGTAGTAGGAGATCAGGTTTTCATCCGCATCAGACCAAATAAGAGCACCATTCGGTTTGGGAGGAGGACAAAATTATCTCCCCAGTTTATAGGACCATTTGAAGTCCTGGAAAAAGTTGGACCTGTCGCTTATCATCTTGCACTGCCACCCCACTTGCACAAAATTCATAATGTATTTCATGTATCTGCCTTACGACACTATATTGCTGATAAATCTCATGACCTTCAATGGAAGGAACTGCAGGTATCGGACGAGGGAACCCTAACGGTCGAACCATTACGTATTCTGGAACGTAGAGTTCGACAGCTCAGGAACTGTCAGATAGACCAAGTTAAAGTCCAGTGGGACAAGTATAGTCCTGGATTAGCGACTTGGGAGAATGCTGAGACTTTCTGCTAAAATTACCCCAGCTTATGCTAAATTTTGAGAACTTGAAACTTTATATGTATATATGACTGCTTAAATTTTGATACTTAAAATTTTGAAATACTAAATAAAAATGAGTTTTTACTTTGCTGGTACATGGATACCCATAAATATAGAATGCTACTTCACTCTAGTGATACAGGATATATGCTGTTTGTTTAAATTTACTGGTGCATGGATACCAATATGTGATATGTTATTTAAATTAACATTGCAAGAATATGAAATCATAGATTAAACATTATAGATGAAACTATCTATTGATGAATTTCATTACATTTCAAATATGATTAAAAGAAAGGAAATAGAAGAGTAACTACATTTTGAATATGAAAAGTGAAACATATTGGTATACAGATTGAAAAGGGTTAAAGCAATGCATCATAAATAGAATATGTATGAACTAAACATAAGCAGTATCTGAAATGAGAAATTTTATTGGACATATTGATACCTATGTGAAAAAATTTCCTTTTTATATATATAAGTTCTAGGATCGATATCATAAATATCAAGGTATTTTGAATATGTAGAGGTTGTTATATGGGTAACAATTGGTTATGAACAATATAGATGCATATGCTGTAATATCTGTACGAGTGTTTACATTGCAGATTATGTACCAGTGATTATCATGTAGAAAACAGATTACCGAAGCAATCTACATGATGACAGATTTCCAAGAACAGTTGAGACTCTCTGAGATCCCACGATAGGGTGTTGACCCTGGTCCTACTGGGAGGGGTGGAGGTGTTGCCAACCGTTTATCCTCCAATACCTGGAGTCATGGGAGGACTGTGCGAGTCACGCTCCCCTCGATGTGTGATGATGACTGCCGAATCCCTACAAGCATGTCAGGTCGACGTAATCGACACTGACATCTTTAAGGTCTATGAATGGATCAGTAACACTGATGCCAGGATATATTCCTGTAGAGGACAGATAGGATAGGAGTGGAAGAGATTATGAAGGATAGGATAATTTTAGAATAGTTTGGCGATGCAGTTGAGATGGGAAGTAACAATTAAATTACAAATACATACTTATTCACACAGAAAGTCAAAAATCTTAAAATTACAAGCATTCTACAATCACCCTAATCCCTAAAAACACAATATTGATATGAGTATATGAAACCCTGAACTTCGGGACGAAGTTTTTTTAAGGGAGGAAGTATGTAACAACCCGTTCCCGAGTTATACACAATGATATTAGCGTGTGTACGGTATAGCCATTTGATAGCTACACCTGCCTATCTCGCATACATCGCACTAGTACACCTAACTACTAATTATCAAGATTACTTGAGTTAGATATTAATATTATGATTCCAGATTAATATTCATATTAACTAAGTATACATTATATGAAAAGGATTAATAAAAAAAAAAATAGAAAAATAAACTTAATTTAATTAATATATATATATCCATAGTTAAGTTAAATATTCCCACATAACCCTTAATCATAAAGGTACTCTAAATTCAGTCGTATACTCCAACAGATTGGATAACCATAAGATCACCTCCTCTTTAATAACAATCACATCTCCTTAAATGACATTTGTACCTTCCTTTAAAAAGATCTTATCTTGATGGAGAAGAGGCGGTGGGATAGGATGTATGGCAGTGGAGAAATTTATATAAGGAAGTTGATTCGAAGGAGGAGGGGGTATTTTGAACTTGAACTGATTACCAAGTGATATGATGATAAGAAAGGATTTGTACTGAGAGGCAGTCTCTGTTTTTCTTGGAAATCTAGGCACGGGGGCAGAGGAGACATCCTCTGGGTCTGGGATTGTTCCTGGATTGGCTGGGAGGATTTGATTGTTTCGGTGAACTGTTCAAGTGTCCACATCATCACAGGAGGAGAACCACCATTAAACTCATCAACTATACTCCAGGTATTTTCCCATGTTTCGATTAGTTCCTTGTGAAAAAATTGAAATTTCATCACTGATCTGCATCAAATTGTATAACTGCTGACTTATATTTATATATGTTTAGATTCACTCATGCTGAAAGGATGTCTTAGAATGTATTCATTAACAGGCTGATAACTATAGCAGTGATTCCTTGTTGGTTGATTTAGCTAAGTCCCTCTCTAGCAAAACTCTGAATTTAAGTGTAAAATTTAGGAAATTAAAATGCAAGGTTTCTACATTTTAAGTATGGTAAAGGGAGAATGAACACGCTACTTAAATCCAAAACTTCCAAGTAGTGCCCCTCCTATAACCATAAGGCTTTAGGGGAGGTCTCATTGGACCAAAGCTAAAGATTAAACCCCTTGTGATAGAACAAGTTTATAGTCAAGATCAGTCAATCATCCAAATCACCCTTTTATCCATACTAAATGCCCAAAAAATTACGTAAGAACATCCAACTGCAAAATTATCAAAGTACCTATTGAGTGGTAGCCTACCTTTACCCAGGAAGAATTCCGTATGGTGAGAGATGTATGACTGGTGCAGATGGTGGAGGAACTGACATATCCTCATCAATAAGAAAATGTGTAGTGCTGCTGGCTGGTTGGCTGTCCAAAATGGGATAAATTTTTTTCTCCTATGGGATTACCCATTTTGGTGGGTAATAGGACCCAAATTGCCACATCTCCTAGCAAAGAAAAGCTTTTAACTTGGTTTAAGTAAATTTCAACCTTATAAATCTAATCTAATGTACTTTGAAAGGAGAAACCAATGAATTTTTTTTTAACTTGGTTTTAGTAAATTTTAAAATCATAAATCTAATCTAATGATTCTGGGAAGGAAAACCATTTTGATTAGATTTATGTGTTATACAAAGCTTTCCTTCCCAGAATCATTAAGAGAGGGTATTTTAACAAAGCTTCTTGGATGTCAGGAGAAAAGGTTCTCTGTCAAGGCATGGTGCAACCAAGTATATCCTAATGACTTGCCTAAATTTATCAATGATCTCTACCCGAGTCATTGTAAGAAAGTTGCATATTCATATTATAAGGGCAGCAGAATACTATTATGCTGGTCAAGCACTAGTTATAATGACGTATTGACCAATTATAGGAGAATATAAGGGATGATCATTTATTTAAGCAGCGTGGAATTAAAGAGATACTAGTTCAAGAAGGCCTAATGCACTGAAATCAATTTGTCCCATTTTGCACTTTGTATTTTAATTTTCTCTCCTTAATACTAGCATGTCATCAAAGTTCATGTGTACCACTGTTCCTTATTTGATTTATTTTGGGCAAACTTTTGCAGGACTGGGTAACAACAAGAAGGGAATCTTGCAGCAGAGGAAAACTGGTCTGACAAACGAGAAAAATAAAAATCATATTCCTTCAACCTTCAATGGTAATCGTCCTGAATTCACAGGAAACAATAATATTTTTGCATTTACTACCAAGGTAGAACAACATTGACATTCACTTACTCGAATAGAATATTATTTCTCTAAAATATGCAGCATGTTTCTCCAATCTGAGCATCAACACAATTACATCTATGCTACAATTCCGTAGTTACTTTTAAGTTAGACAATTTTTTAGGAGCATAATTCATGACTGTTTTGTCATTTTTCAAGCAGTATTAAAGACACAGTATCATCTTGTGCAAGATGTCTCTATAAAGGAAGAGTAAGGATTTTAACATAATTTTGAAAAATTACTTAGTGGAATACATAATTTTGAAAAATTGCTTCTTAGCCTTTATGCAAGTTTCTTCTATTAAATGGCCTTACTTTGGCTACATTTCCATAACGCATTTGCAATATTAGTGCTGGAACTCAGTGGACACCTTCCTCTGCTGAAGAAGCTGCTAAGGCCTTCAAACATACGGAATGTCTTCACTTATTCAATTCTCATGATGGACAACAAGGAGAGAAAGAAAATGATTTGAAGGACCATGGTTCTAAGGCAAATTGTCCTCCAAAGAGTAGGACATTCTTTCAGCCCATGCTTTGGATTGGCTAGCAAAAATAACTTCAGTTTTTAGTTACACCAAAATTCAGATCATGAAAAATTAAATTAAAGTTCAATATTTGTCACTTTGGCTAATGCATATCCTGTGACAAAGGCTCACAATTGTCATGGATAAAGTGTTTAGGTTTCTTGGTGAATTTTTCTGTTTATTTTTGCAGAATTTTCTCTATTGGACATCATTAGTGATAGTAGCGATGGAATTTCTCAGAAAAGGTCCCCATTGGAGTTACATGCATCTTTTGCCATAGAAGGTATGCTTAGATCCTATCTTTTGTGTACTATAACATCATTTAGTAATGAATCAACACATACTGCTTCTTAGTTCCCGTATTTGCCAAAGTTGAGGATCCTACTTGGTTTCCCAGTATAAGAATGCTACATCCATGCATTGCAAGAAAGCTCAAGCTATGAAAGTCAACTTTCATATTTGCATGTAGTTGCAACCCTTACAGAGAACGATACACTCCTACTTTTTAATATTTGAGAAACAATGCCGTTATAAATTTTGAAATTTCAGCATATGGCATTTGGATGCCTTTCTAAAATTGATGTTTTGAAAATATGAATCTTATGTCATATTATTGAAGCAAAAGATACAGATGAGTACAAATTGATGGTATAACTCACGACTATGTATACACAGACAACTCTCCTTGCCCCTATATACACATGGAGTGTGTAAACAAAAAAGGTCAATACTGATAGTGTGTTAGCTCAAAATGGTCATTACTATGAGTATATTAAAGAGTCCCTCAATAATTGAATTTTTTATTATCACCTAATATACAATATACATATGAATATTATGTTAACTATATTTTGTGGCATTACATTTCTTGATGTGTATAACTGAGTTATGTTATTGTGTGCACACATTTGAATTAACTTTTTTCATTCATTTTCAAACAATGCAAAATTGGTGGGAAAATTACATTCAACATTTGGTGTTGTTGTTGTAAAATGTAACTAGGTTCGGTCTTCACAATGACATGTAATTGTGACTCTTGTAAATGATGTAATAAATTATTATTAGCTTGGTTCATGTGTTTCATGAGCAAGGGATTTTTGTTTTAGAGTCAATGTCATGTATGATCTGTTGACCACTGGAGTGGCACCTGATGATTATGTGAAGACTTCATGCCCAAGGATGAACCAGAGGACACTTGTACCATCAAATATCATCAAATATCATCAATTCAACAGAGTGTTTAAGCTCTACTTCTACTTCTTATCATTTTCTCTTGTATCCAAATTCCACGCCCTATGGGGAATTGTAATAAGTGATGCTAGTAATGATGAGTTTTGAGTCAGTATTGAGTCTGTAACAGGCCTAGGTAGCCTAGGACCTTGCCAAAAAGTGAGTATTACTGTAGGAGGTTTTTTTCACTTGGTTAATTATCATCTCCCTACCAGGAGTTAATAATTAATTGAGCTTTTAGCTCCAATTTTACCCCAAAGTTGGAGTACGGCTTGATGGTAAGACCTTGGGTGAGTCCTGGTGTCTAGAGTCAATGTATATTATCATACTAGATCACACAAAAAATTTCGTGGAATTTGGTTAGGTTTAGGTAGTGATTTTTTTATTTTTTAGATTTCCCGCAAGTCGAAATTTGCAATAAAAATTGTAATTGAATTGTAATAAGTGTTGCCTAGAGAATTTGTATGTGGTATGAGTAATCAAAATTACACCTCTCACCCTCAACTTTCTACTATGACACACTTTGAGTGGTTAAAAACGTGTTTTGAACCTTCAAAACCCACTTTTCCTAAGTTCAATGTGAAATCAAGCAATTAATTAAGCCAAAAATTAAATAAATAGAGAAAAATAAATATCCACACATGCTAAATGAGGTGGAAATGAGGTGGAAAATTATGAAGGAGTTAAAGTGAAGTCCCTAGGTGATGTGGACTCCTAAAATCAAGGAAAAGACATGTGTTCAAATAAAATTGAATTTCTGGCATTAAATGAGAGCTAGTTAATTGGAAATTCGAATTTGTGAAGTTAGTGCATATTTGAGAAGATTTGGGAGAATATTTGGTGGAGATTTTTGTGGGAAATTGTCCCATGGGTACCACCCATATACACTTGTCATTCTATTATAAAATTCGAATTTGACACATAAGGGAAGAAAATGATGATGTCCACTTGCTAGAATCCGATTTTTACACTTGACAATGGAGCTCCACATATCAGATTCGAATTTGCCTTGTGATCTCCTCCCTCTCACCACTTGGCGTTTGGTTCTTCATTGGGATTTTCTCCCAAATTTATGTATAATGGAGCCATGGGCTTTCATATTGTATATTGGATACAAGTTATTGTGTCTGCGGAAGCGCTGCTACTTTGTACATTTTTAAAAAATATCAATAAAAAAAACTTTGGGGGTCCATTCATGGGTGTTATTCTTTTGGAACATGGTGCATTTGGAGCTATTGGTAAAATATTTTCTACGCTTTGAGTTATTTCATTTTCCATGTATTCTGTTGAATTTGCTAGTGCACAGCTATCTTGTATTAGCAATTGATTTGAAAGTAGGCTCTAGAGGTTGAAAGTTCTACTTTATTTTCAAATAAATTTCTAGAAGTTTCAATTCATTGTTTGCTTATCTAAATCTACATGGACTAATGTATGACTTGAGTATTGTAGAAGAATTATTTTTGGATCAAGCGTGAGGAGAAGTCTTTGGGTGACCAACTCACTCTTGAAGCATCTTCAAAGGAACTCTCATTTGTTATTTGGATTTTCATAGTTTATCTTACAAAAAAATGTTTTGCAGGGATTCGTTTGGACATAGTTTATATGCATGCAATCATTTAAAAATATTTTATTTTTCATTGTACTTCATTGGATCATATTTTGTTATTTAATGAGCTTAAGCATGGCTAGACAAAGAGGAGAGTTTACTCATCCTCTTTGGCTTAGCCCTTTGTAGATTATTGTGCAATATTTTGTGATTTTCTTTGTTTGACACTTGGTTGGTTTTTTGTAGCCTTCTTTTTCTAATTTGTTTTCTTGTAGCAACTTGTGAGATTCACCTTCAAGAAACTACTAACAAATTGTTGTAGGACCTTTGAGCTCTAGTGTCAAATGAGGAGGATTCTCTCTTTTGAGGAAGACCGAGTTCCTTTTGTGGCTACTTCTCTCTCTCTTGTCTGTGAGCATTGAGGAGGCGTGGGCTCTCTTCTTCACTTGTAAAAATATGATTTCTATTGAGTCTTTATATTGCCGAAATTTCTTATCAAAGATAAGTCTAAGATCTCAAGTTTCATTTGTAAAGGTTTTATTTGAACTTGTAAGAGGATTTATAGTCTCTTACCTCTAACAACCAATAAAATTTCTGATTTTGGGAGCATGGGTTTTACCCATTGACATTTCAATCTCTCCATTTTTTGGAGAGGACTTGTGGTGTGACTTGTTGATCTCTTTAAATTGCATGCATCTCATCTAATTAGTCAATTAACACAACCATGCATTTCATTCATTTCACTAGCTATTCACTTTGATTTGCTACAAGTTTTAAGAGCATTTAATTTCATAGCAAATTCAAATTTTTTATATGCAAACATATTTACTTGAATTTATTTATCTTGAAATCATACTTGAAATTTGCTTATGCTTCACCATTGAGCACAGTCTACAATCCTAAGTTTGATGTATTAAGTAAAGCTACATTTTATTTCATGACAAGCAAATATATTTCAAGTTGAAATTGAATTTTCATTTTCTTGTTAATTTACTTTTAAATCTTACATGCCCCAAGCATCACTAAAATTTACTTCCAACTTAAGTTGGTTGAATAGACATTTTAGGGACCCTCTACCTGTATGGACTCCTCATTGTGAGATCCAAACCTTTGGGCGAGGGTGAGGTCTGAGGATTAGAGTTCAATTGTAATCTTGTTTTAGAGCTAACTAATAAAATAAACCAACAGCACTATCTCATCACATTTACGTGCAAATTTCTCAAATTTTTTGCTATCTTGATGGTTTAAAGTTTCACATGTAAATATTATCTCAAGAAGCACTTTGGATGCAACATTTTATTTTCTTAAATTTTGCAACAAGTTTAATTCTATGGTACTTGGAAATTTGCTTACTTTTACAACTTCATTGCATGTTGTCATTTTAATGGTCATTATGCTTATGGATGATTGATATATCTTGTTTCATTGGCAAGTACCTTTATTTGGTGTTGCAAATTTAATTGCATGTTGTTATCTTGGTCTAACATTTGAGTTTTTCTATCATTTCATTTACATTCTCCAAAGTAGAACACTAATTGTTTCTTTTTGAGCAAGATAGTTTCTCATTTTTTGATTCATAAATCTATTTATCTTGAAAGCATTTAAAATATCTTGTGCTAATATTTTCTTGTTTCACTTTTCAGATTACTTTTGCTTTCCATTTGAAATCATTTTACTTCATTTAAGCAAATACATTTTCATTTTAAAGAACAATACTTTGAAGGCATTGATTTTAATATGCTTTATGCTTATTTAAATTATGTATTGACTGTTATTGCTCATAATACTTTTTGTTTATAAATCTTAAAAAGTAATGTATTTAACTCTAACAATTCTCCTAGAAACTCACATCTTTTAACTTAGTTTTCCATTTAGGGACCTGTTAACTCTCCTTGCTGCCTACACCTACCTACAATTTTGTGGAAAAAGCCTTCAATCCTACAAGGTGTGGTTGGTGGCAAGAATTCAGAGGAGTTGTCACCTACTCCTGACTCTCTCCGTTTAAGCTATCTCCTATGTTAGTTATGGGGGGTGGTCCCTAGTAGAAAAATGAAGTTAAAGATTTTGAGTTTCTAGGACAATTGTTAGAGTGAAATTGGATTACTTTTAAGGATTTATGAATATTTTATAAGCATCTTTGCAATAATAATATCAAATCATTCAACCAGTGCCTTTAAATAAAGTGCTCAAGAATAATGCTCAAAAGATGAGAACACAATAATCCTAAAATGGATATAAAAAATGTCAGCACAAGATATTTGCAGGATAACATGAATAAATGATAACCAAATTTCAATATTTAGACATATCTTGTCATAGTTCAAAACAACCAAAAAATTAGATGTTGAAGATGACATTAAACTTTGTGAAATTAGAAAGTAAGCATCACACTACTTGCATGAGATTAACAACCATAAAAAAGGAGATGTGATGAAGAGTGCTCTTGGTTCATTTTAGTTAAATGTTCTCTACAATAGACACTTCAAATCAACTCTTCAATCCCCAAACCTTACCCTCGACCAAATTATGTGGATCTCACAGTGAGGAGTCAATAGAGGAGTAGAAGGTCCCTAGAGGTCTATACAACCAACTTATGTTGGAGGTAAGTTTTAATGAGTTGCTTATGTGAAATGAATATTGATTAATCTCAAAATGATACATGCAAATTTTCCACTAGAGATGAGATAGCACGCACTTGCAATAATGAACCAAAGTTTGAAAAAAAAAATAGACTTATGTGTGTTGTGGCATTAAATGGCAAGTGTAATAAAATAAGTTCTTATAAAAGGGTGCTTCAGTGGTTCCTCAACATGCATGAAGCATAAACATTAAGTTAATGGAATTTGCCAACCATGCGAATTGCTCACACATAAAAAGAGAGATTTCACTCAAGTTTGTAGCATTGACGCTCATGCATGTAAGTTTAATTTAACCAAAATTTAGTTAGATGGATGTAGAGTGCATTGGTGGTTAATTCATTGGCATGCATAAAATGAAAATAAGAAAATAAATCAATCCACCCAAGAAATTTCTTCCTCTTCAACCAAGGAAGGGGGATACTATGGGAAAAATATCCCAAGCTCCCTCAAGCAAAAAAGAGTTATTTTATTATTGATTACAAGTGAAGAAAACAACCTTTAAGAAGGCTTCCCAAAAGGAGATCCTTCTACGAACAAAGATCTTAGAAAAAGACTTAATCTCTTCCTCAAAAATTGACAACACAACTTATGGAAAAAATCTTTAAAATATGATTTTTTCAAGGCTCCAAGGCCCGCGACAAAGATCAAGTTTTCTACTGTCCCAAAGGTGCTTACGGCCTCCCTAAAATTAGATTTTGAAGTAATGGAAGCCTTCGCATGCAAGGAAGATCAATTATCTCTTGTTGTTTTTTCCTCAAGCTCCTCGCTTTTCACGCTCAATCTTGCGGGCTGCAAAATAAAAATCAAACGTTAGGCTGAAATAAAGAGAATCTAAAATAAAAATTAATGTACAAAGCCACTAACCCAAGGAATGAGAGTGAACCCCCATTCTTGCTTAGTTTAAAGAAATGCTCTTGAAGTAGCAAATATGATTTTAAGACACTCTATGGATGGAAATTTTTTTATTTTAAAAGTGGAAATAGATGATCAAATAGTTAGAGAACAAGAAACTCCCTCTTTGTCTTTGATGCAAAACTTGGGGTTGAAAGAAGCTGAGTCTTGGATCGCTTTCAATCTAAGAGCGAGTTGATCTATTTGAGACTTCTCCCACGCTCGGATGGATTTCCTATAGACAATACGAATAGATCTTCCCTACACACTTAAAAAAATTCAAATATAATAGCAATAGTATGGAAAGAAATCACCTCATAACGCCAAGAGAACATCCGCTAAATAGCCCCAAAGTTTTGATTATATTGATATACAAAAATGACGGAGTTTCCTCAAGCCCAATAGCTCATAACATGATACAATAATGAGAACCAAGGCTCATTTAAATAGGCAAATGGGAGCCAATCCTAATGATCAATCTATCAAATAAGTGGCCCATAACTGTCAATCCTAGTGAAGAGGTCAAATTACATGTAGCAAAGATGACTGCCCCATGTGGCTCCAAATTACTGTAGGTGGCATCCAAAATGGGAAGTGTACATACTTCTTTGACTGTGCATATTTATTAACTCACAAAACATTCCATAAAACCGATCCTTAACAGTTGCGTATTAACTACTAACTGTGGCTCAAAACAAATCTGTGTATTAGCTTTTGATTGGCTGCCTCTAATCGATGCGTACATGCTGGAGTAGACTGCTGTAGGTTGCCAACGAACTGCTGTACATTGTTTCTTAATTTGCTGCGTATGACTGAGTATTTGGACAGTGTATCATCTTAGTGGAGTTAACTGCAAGTTGTTCTAATGAATAGGGGAGAAGCTTCTGTCCCATGTGTCAGAACTGTCCCAACTAAATCTGATATCAAAATCAGCTGTGTACCTTCTCAATGGACTGCCAAATAAGTGGATTTTAGTGGGGAACAAGTGGGAGACAAGGTCTGTCCCATGTGGCTATCTTGTCCACACTTTCCTTTTACAAATAAGTAAACTGATTTTAACTTCTTTTTTGATGATCCGTGGACTAGGCTAAGTTGAGCTTCCATGTGGCTGCCATGTTACACTTTTTGTCCCCCACTAACTTTGTTAAAGTTTCAACTTTATAATATGCCTTGCACTTTAATTCCACTATGTTCAAATTAAATCCAAAGTGAATTTTTAGCCATACGTATATCTCATGAGTTCCTTTGACTTTTTTGGAATTTTTTGACTTCAATTTTTTACTTGAGCTTGTTGTACCTTATGTGGTGGGCCCCACATGCTTTCTACATCATCTTTGAGCTCCTCTCAATATGCCTTGTCACTTGGTTGACTTATTTTGACTTTGGAAAAATTTATGAATTTTTCCAATTATTGATTTTTTTTTTAATTTTTTCTCATTTTTGCCACTAATATTAGAAAAAGTAGATTTTGAGGGAGTATAAGTTGTTTTTTGACCCTCAAAGTGGGTCTATGATAATGTTGGGTCTCTAAGGATGATTTTAGAGTATCCACATGCCCCAGACATTTCCTAAGGCCCCTTATTTACATCATTACATAGAAAGTAATTAAAAAATCTCGTTTTGCGAGAAAATTTTAATTATTAAAAAATCCTACTTAAACCTAATCAGATTCCGCGAAATTTCTAAGATGACCTAGCATGATAATATACATTGACTCTAGACACTAAGATGCATTAGGGGCTCAACCTTCAAACCGTCACCCTGGCTTTGGGGTAATGCAATGAGTGAAAAAACCTATAAAATTATTCGCCGCTAAAAAAAAGGAATAATTAACCAAGTAAAAAAAACTCTCCAAAGTATACTCGCTTGCTAATTGAGTCCCAACATCCTAGGCCTATTACATGGCTTTATTCATCATGCTAGTGACATTTAAACAATATCCCCGTAGGGCTGCAGAATCTGAGGACTAAAGAAGAAAATGATAAGAAGTAGAGTTTAAAAACTTTGTTGAAGTAATGATATCTGATGATATCTGATGGTACAAATGTCTTCTGGTTCATCCTTAGGCATGGAGTCTTCTCATTATCATCAGGTGCCACTCCAGTGGTCAACATTTGGCTCCATATGGGGATGCATGCTAGATATGAAGTGATAGTGTGCAAGAACCTAGAATTTGCATCCACCAACCAAAGATATATATTAGCAATATCCATTCAAAATAACATCAAATAAAATCAAGTATAGAAATGGAAATTTATTCTAGGAAACATAAGTAACAATTTATTCATGAAAGAAATCTATTTAAACAAAATTGACAAGGGATAATGTTAGGAATATGATACAAAAATATGCCCTATGGCATCAAATGTCTTCGGGGAAATCCATCTTGAGAACCTGCCTACTTACAGGCAAATCCATAGGCTCCTTCTCTCATGTGCCTTGTCCAATTCTGACTATCTTGGGACTATGACTTGACCCACTGTTAACTTGTTTGTGGCCATCAGATACACCAAACCTCTTCCTTTTCCTTTTCCGACTTTTGATGCGTTGAGGTTTGATCCTGCTCAAAATTGGAGGCTCATTTTTTATATCTTTTTTATTTTTTCGTTTTTTTCTTTCTTCTTGGTTAGTTGCGATGACGATGATGATGCAATCACTTCAATCCTACTGACCTGTCCTGAAAATGCTCTGATGAAAGATTTGAAGTACCCAAGCCTTTTGAGCTATGCCTAATCTCTTCATTTTGAATCCATTCTATTAAGGTGGGAAGAAAATTTGTCAACACAACATCACTTCCTGTCTAGAATGATCTATAGATAATCTCATTGTTGGGTTTCCTTGGATCCTCAACATGATATCTTTTCTCTAACTCCCGATCAAGTCTGACAAAGGTATCATTTGGCATGGGGATGGTGACATATGATAAATCCATTTGAAGGCTACCACCTAAATTTGATACCCATTTTCATGATAGGAGCATTCCCCATGAATCGGTAACATCTATCACAACAATATCCATAATCATTATTCTGTCTGGGTATGCAGCTAGGAAAACTTGTAAATCTTTAATTGTCCCATACACTTCAATTCTTTTAGAATCCATTGAACATATGTTGTGATAGGGCCTAGATACCCTTAAATTCAGTTGCTCCATGACTTTCTTGGTCATGGCATTTGATGAAGCCCCTGAATCAAGCATGCAGTTGTGTAAAAGATGATCATTCACTATCAAAGAAACATAAAATGGCAGATGATCTTTGTTCCCCATATAATAGTTCATACTTTTCAATACAATTTCTTCATCTTCTGGTTCATTATTAGGCTTTTCTTCCCTTTGATTAACTTCAATTTCACATAGTAACTTGGCCCTTTGAGATGGTATCTTTAAAAGCTCTATTACTGGGATAGAAACCTTTGCATTATTCACCCAATTGTCCAAGTCAAAATTTAATTTTGAAGTAGGAGGAGAAAAATTTCTGTGATTATTCTAATCTTGAATATCGCTTCTCTGATAAGTCATCCCTTTGTGTTTTGCCATGGCAAGAATTTGTCCAGATTTAGGTTTTTCCCCAAAAATCTTAGTGACTTTGTCAAGATTTGCAATCATATTGTCGACCACAAGATTATTAGGACTATGGTCAATCTCTTGATTACTTTCAATGGTGTATATTTGATCTTCCATGGAGAACATATTGATTTGACCACTAGTTCCTACATGTTCATCTCCCAACATGCTACCTTCCATAATCCTCTTTACATATGGGTATGTGGCTTCTTCATGGGACTCATTACATGGCCTACAAAAAGGGGGAATTTGATCGACCATGTTGGTGGATTCCAATGGATTTGGAGGCCTAAAATCTTGTTGAGGGCCTTTATTCTTTTGCCATCCATTATTTGGCCTAGGTTGGAATCTTTGCACTTGCGATCTTTCCATGGCCACCAACCTACTTTGCATGGTTTGCATTTCTTTAGTGTGGTTTGCTTCCATGCTCTTGATGAGTTGAGTTAATTCCTTAATATGATCGCGGGTAGCCTCTTCCTTGGCCTTGCCTTTGGAATCATTTGATTTCGATGGCCCTCTAGTGAAACTAGGAATCTCAGATTTTCCTGATTGTTTTCTGGCCCTCTCCATTTTCAAGGCTTCAATTTGAGCTACACCCAAAGTTGCAGGCTCCTTTCTTCTCAACTCATAAGTATTGTCAACACCAAAAGAATCCAGATAGGAACATAAGAGAAATTCTTCAGGAGGTTTAACAGTAGTAGGCATAATTTTAACCAATTCATTGAATCTCTTGTTAAACTCGTCCATGGTTTCATTCTCATTCTTCTTCATGGTGCTAATGGCACTGATCAAATGACTATTCTCTCTTCTCTCTCTATACTTTCCCATGAAAGCATTAACCATCACTTGTAAAGAATCATACGAGTTAGCAGGTTGCTTAGTGAACCAATCAAGAGCATCCTCTTCCAAAGAGAGAATGAAAAGCCTTATCTTTACATCCTCATAGTTAGCAATGTTGCACCACTTAAAGATGCAAACATTAAAGTTCTTCACGTGTGATGCAACGCTAATGGCATTGTTACCTTGAAAAGAAGGCAACCTTTCAATAGCCTTGTCAGGGATATTGTGAGCATAGCCATTAATGTTAGTAAAGTTACAAGGAACAAAAAGATCATTCATGATGTTACACTCTACTTGTTCTTGAAACAACAATTGAATGTTAGAAATAGCCTCTTGCCCAAGACTAGCAAGAGATCTACTATGAGAAATTCTATTTAACCTCTCTCTAAAAACCCTTTCAAGATCAAGAGAGGGGCTAACTAGACCACTTGAATTTCCCCTAGTAGAGGCTCTTGCAAAATTAGGATTGAATGGAGTCGCCACTTGAGCAAGAATCTAAATCTAAAATTCAAATACCAAAACTAAAATTAGTCGTTTTCCTAGGCACAAGAAGACTATTCCTGTCAAGAACGCCAAAAATGTTAACTCTCCTTGCTGCCTACACCTATCTACAAGTTAGTGGAAAAAGCCTTCAACCCCACAAGTGTGAAAATTCTATAATGGAGAATTCTACTGCAGCTACTTATTGAATTTCTTCGATTGCATTTTCAAAAACAATTATTTAACATTGCTCGTGTTAAATAACAAAATAAAATATACTGTAGACTTCACGATTAACAATTCACATATAAAAATAGCACACGCAATCACACATAGACACCGTCATTTTTGGACAATTGTCCCCGGAAAAACCCAATGTGGGAAAACTGGTGCAGCAGATCTGAGGGTTTCTTTATTATGCAAAAATTCTGAGTACAAATGTGTGATTGTAAATTTCAATCAATCACTTGAAGAATTCTGATGAGAAAAGGCTAAGTGAGAAACTTCTCACTTCACAACTAAGTTTTGGCACTGACCCGCACCCACACCGACTGGCTCTGCGTGATTTCTGCGCAGTGACTACATCACTCACGCCGTCACTGCGTCACTACTGCTGCTGCTCGTCGTGGTTGCTTCTGTGGTTGCTGCTGTGTGAGACTAGAGTGTTCCTTCTTTCCAGAAATGGCCTCCTGAAACTGCATGAACCCTCAGCTGCCCCTCCAACAGAAATCGAAACTCCCTCTGCTTCTCTGCGCTGGCCCAGCGTAACTGATGCTAGGGTAACTCTGTGTTGATGCTTTGGCTCCTCTCTCACTCCTCTTCTTGCACTCTCTATGCTTCAGAAATTCTCCCTCTTGGATATTTCACCTTCCACTCTCTGCGAATAAGAACCACTTCGATTTTTCCTCCCACTGAAGAAATCAAACACTTGGTTCTTTCTTCGTCTGATGTGTTTTTCAATAGGCCCCTTACTCTCCTTATATTCTTCTATTGAACCTTCAACGGCCAAGATTAAAACATAATCAAGGGCTAAGACTAACTTGGACGTGATCCATGACTTTATCTAGAAGATTCTCACTTGACTTAATTAATGCCCTTTAATTAATCAGTTTCCCGAAGTTTAAATTTAGGAAAACATTAAAAAACGATTAATTTAATTAAATCATCTCTAAGTGGAATTTTCCAAAACCATTTATGGATTTTATGGAATACATGTGTCTTAGCCCATATACAAAATTACAAGGCTAGAGCACATCCGATGCTACCATAAATCAACACTCCCTCTTAGCAAGGAAAGTGCTCTAGCAAAACAACTCAGTGTGCTGCTGTTCTGACTTCTGTAACATCTGCTGCTGTGCTGTTGATGTTGCTCATCAACATTGCACAAAAAATGTTGCATCTGTACTATTGTTGACTCTGCTTACTGCTGCCAACTTCCACTATACTGCAACTCCCTCCTTCAACTGCGTTGAGGATCCATTTCTTATTGAAATGGATTTTCAGTCATACCCAACTGATCCCTGCATTGAGTGAACTTAATTTTCCCTAGAGCCTTAGTGAGTATCTCTGTTGTTTGTTCACCTGTGGGAATGTACTGGAGTTTTGCTACCCCACGCTGAACACAGTCTTTTGATAAAATGACACCTGATGTCAATATGTTTGGACTGATCATGAAACATTGGATTTTCAGAGAGTTTGATACAACTCTGATTGTCACAGTAAATGCTAGTTGGCTCCATCCTGCTTCTGAATAGATCCACAAGAAGTTTTCGAAGCCAGATTGCGTCGCATGTAGCTGTACTAGCTGCCATGTACTCTGCCTCGGTTGTGCTCAATGCCACTAACTTAAGTTTCCTGCTGCACCAAGACACCATTTCTGATCCAACGCTGAAACAATACCTAGAGGTACTTTTCCTGTCCACTGAACTTCCTGCCAATCCACTGAGTCTGACATCCTCTCCTCTGCCATATCTGATACCGAATCTGACAGTCCCTTGTACATACCTCAGTACGTGCTTTGCTGCGGCCTAGTGCACTCATCTAGGTTCCACCATGAACTGACTAAGAGTGTTGACAGCAAAGCAAATGTCTGTTCTGGTGTTAACCAAATACATCAATGACTCGATGAGCTGTTTGTATAAGGTGGGGTCTACCTATGTATCTTCTGATGCATCTATCTTTTTCCAATTTGGTGATCATGGGTGTGGCCATGGGCCTGCAATCCTGCATTCTGAACCTCTTCAAAATTTCCAAGGCATACCTCTCCTGTCCCATGAAGATGTCTCCATTTTTTTGACAAACTTCCAATCCTAGGAAGTAGTGCATCAAACCCCAAATCTTTCATGTCGAATTCAACTTCTAGATTTCGTTTGCAATCCTTGATTAGCCTCGATGATCCTGTTAGAAAATATCATCTACATATAGTACTAGTACTAATGGCTCATCCTCTACCAACAAGTAGTAGAGATTGGGATCCACATCACTCTTGACAATTCCCATCTTTTGCAAATAGCTATCTATCTGACCATACCATGCTCTCGGAGCCTGCTTAAGCCCATACAGGGCTTTCTTTAATCTACATACATGAGATCCCCTTTCATGAGTCTCAAAACCCTCTGGCTGTTCGATATATACCTCTTCCTCAATTTCTCCATTCAATAACATTGTCTTGACATCCATTTGATGAATCTCCCATCCCATCTGTGCAGCTAAAGATACGACAGTCCGGATGGAGGTATATATGGAAATTGGTGTGAAGGTCTCCTCATAGTCAATGCCTTCCTTCTGAGCATACCCTTTTGCCATGAACCTTGCCTTGTATTTCTCTACACTGCCATCTGCAGCATACTTGATCTTGTAGATCCAACAACTAATCTGCTCTGAGGTCTGGGTACAACTTTCCAGACATCATTTGTCATGATAGAAGCATACTCTTATATCATGGCATCTACCCATACTCGGTGCTGAACAGCTTCCTGGAAGCTGGAAGGTTCCTCTACTTGAGCCACCAAGGCCTGGTACATGTCAAGAGGTCTGCGTTGTCTCTTTCCAATCCTGGGAGTGCCAATAAAATTCTCTGCATCTCTCAGTACATGCTAAGCTTCCTTGTTGATCCAACCACTGGTGGAAGGCTGCTCTCTTAACTCTTCCTCCTGATCTAACGGCTCCACGGACTGAGTATCTTCCTGATCTTCCTCTGTGAAAATGTTAGTACCTATCCTCAGTACCAACGTCTGTCTTTTTGTTTGTTCTTCTTGGTGCCCCTGCTGTTCTTGGATCAAGGGAACTTTTGTAGTTTGATCCTCTGCTGGCATATCACGCAATTTCTGAAACACTCTATCCTCCATGAACTTAACATCGCGTCTTATCACAACCTTCCTACTGTCAGGAATATAGATCCTATATGCCTTGGAGGTGTCATTGTACCCTACAAGATACCCCCTTTTTGCATTTTGATCAAACTTGCTTCTCTTCTCACTGGGTACATGATAGTATGCCATGTTACCAAATATCCGAAGATGTCCTACCTCCGGTTTCTTCCCTGTGAAAACTTCTTCAAGTGTCTTCTTTCTCAATTCTTTATGAGGTGTCATGTTCTGGATATACACTGTCGTGTTGCAGGCTTCAACCCATAAATATCTGGGTAAATCAAGGTCAAATAACATGGCCTTGGCTGCTCCTACAATTGTCATGTTCTTCCACTCTGTCACACCATTTTGCTCTGGATTGTATGGCGCAGTCCACTCTCTCCTGATGCCCTCCTTTGCACATAAATGTGTGAAGTCTCCATATATATATTCCCCACCATTATTTGAATGCAACGTCTTGATCTTCTTCCCCATCATGTTTTCAACAACAGCCTTGAATTCTTTGAACTTTTCAAAGACTTCATTTTTTGTCTTCAGGAAGTAGATCCAGATCTTCCTGGAGTGATCACCAATGATTGTGACAAAATATTTGCCACCTTTGAGAGAGTTAGTGGACATTGGTCCACAAATATCTGAGTGTATCAATCCCAAAATGCTTGCTACCTTGTTTTCACTTCTGGGAAAAGTTGCCTTAGCATACTTCCCAAGTACGCATCCTCGGCATACATCATCATGCTTCGTGCTGAGAAAAAGTGCCCCATAAACTGTTTCTCTGAGCATCTTCAATGCACCGTGATGCAGGTTCCCCATTCTTCTATGCCAAAGTTCATTTAACCCTTTCTTGTCTTCGAGATTACTACTAACTAGTGCCATTAGGGTTTGATATGCAACCTGTATAGTCTATTGCTTCTGACTCCGATCTGCCTTGTTTGCTTCCAACTGGGATGCTTGACATATACTTTCTTTCCGGTAAAGTGTATGTCATACCCTTTGTCCTGCAACTGGGATATTGAGATTAGATTCATCCCAAGCCCTGGCACATGTAGTACATCTGTAATCTTGACACTGGTTTCGGCTTCCGTTTGAAATACTAGGATCCTCTCCCAACTGGAGTGCAGTTCGTGCTATTGCCCATAGTGATATAGAAGTTCATTTGTTCTTCCCTATAGCTCGAGAATTATTCTCGTACTCTAGTCATATGAGCTGAAGCTTCGCTATCAATATACCAGATTCCTGCAGATGCTGAACTTGATAGGCATATATCATCTTCTTTTTACCTAGAAGATAAAACATCTAAGTTTGTCATACTTATCTGTGTTGCATCCCCTCTGAAGCTTCTGGTTTACGCAATCCCTTTTCTGACCTTGCTTCCTTTGGATCTGACAGCTCTGATACCATGTGAAAATTTATAATGGAGAATTCTACTGCAGCTACTTATTGAATTTCTTCTATTGCATTTTCAAACACAATTATTTAACATTTCTCTTGTGTTAAATAACAAAATAAAATATACTTTAGACTTCACGATTAACAATTTACATATAAAAATAGCACAGGTAATCACACAGACACCATTATTTTTGGACAATTGTCCCCGGAAAAACCCAATGTGGGAAAACTGGTGCAGTAGATTTGAGGGTTTCTTTATTATGCAGAAATTCTGAGTACAAATGTGTGATTGTAAATGTCAATCAATCACCTGAAGAATTGTGATGAGAAAAGGCTAAGTGAGATACTTCTCACTTCACAACTAAGTTCCGACACTGACCTGCACCCACACTAACTGGATCTGCGTGCTTTCTGTGCAATGACTGCGTCACTCACGCTGTCACTGCGTCACTACTGTTGCTGCTTGTCGTGGCTGCTTCTGTGGTTGTTGCCGTGTGAGACTAGAGTGTTCCTTCCTTCCATAAATGGCCTCCTAAAATCGGATGAACCCTTAGCTGCCCCTCTAACAGAAGTCGAAAATCCCTCTGCTTCTCTACACTGGCCCAGCGTAACTGATGCTAGGGTAACTCTGCGCTGATGCTTTGGCTCCTCTCTCACTCCTCTTCTTGTACTCTCTATGCTTCAGAAATTCTCCCTCCTGGAGATTTCACCTTCCCCTCTCTACAAATGATGACCATTTCGATTTTTCCTCCCACTGAAGAAATCAAACAATTTGGTTCTTTCTCCGTTTGATGTGTTTTTCCATAGGCCCCTCACCCTCCTCCTTATATTCTTCTGTTGAACCTTCAATGACCAAGATTAAAACATAATCAAGGGCTAAGATTAACTTGGAGGTGATCCATGACTTTATCTAGAATATTCTCACTTGACTTAATTAATACCCTTTAATTAATTTGTTTCCCTATGTTTAAACTTAAGAAAACATTAAAAAGCGATTAATTAATCTAATTAAATTATTTCTAAGTGGAATTTTCCAAAACCATTTCTGGGTTTTATGGAATACATGTGTCTTAGCCCATATACAAAATTACAAGGCTAGAGCACATTCGATGCTACCATAAATCAAGGCACTATCACCTACTTCCGACTCTCTCCGTTTATGCTATCTCTTAAGTTAGTTATGGGGGGTGGTCCCTAATAGAAAAAGGAAGTTAAAGATTTTGAGTTTCTAGGAGAATTGTTAGAGTGAAATTGGATTACTTTTAAGGATTTATGAGCATTTTATAAACATCTTTGCAATAATAATATCAAATCATTCAACCAGTGCCTTTAAATAAAGTGCTCAAGAATAATGCTCAAAAGATGAGAACACAATAATCTTGAAATGGAAACAAAAGATGTTGGCACAAGATATTTGTAGGGTAAAATGATTAAAGGATAACCAAATCTCAATATTTAGACATATCTTGTCATAGTTCAAAACAACCAAAAAATTAGATGTTGAAGATGATATTAAACTTTGCAAAATTAGAAAGTAAGCATCACACTACTTGCATGAGATTAACAACCATAAAAAGGGAAATGTGATGAAGAGTGCTCTTGGTTCATTTTAGTTAAACGTTCTCTACAATAGACATTTCAAATCAACTCTTCAATCCTCGCCCAAATTATGTGGATCTCACAGTGAGGAGTCAATAGGGGAGTAGAGGGTCCCTAGAGGTCTATACAACCAACTTATGTTGGAAGTAAGTTTTAGTGAGTTGCTTGTGTGAAATGAATGTTGATTAATCTGAAAATGATACATGCAAATTTTCCACAAGAGATGAGATAGCACTTACTTGCAATAATGAACCAAACTTTGAGAGAAAAAATAGACTTATGTGTGTTGTGGCATTAAATGGCAAGTGTAATGAGTTAAGTTCTTATAAAAAGATGATTCAATGGTTCCTCAACATGCATGAAGCATAAACATTAAGTTAATGGAATTTGCCAACCATGCGAATTGCTCACACATAAAAAGGGAGATTTCGCTCAAGTTTGTAGCATTGGGGCTCATGCATGTAAGTTTAATTTAACCAAAATTTAGTTAGATGGATGTAGATTGCATTAGTGGTTAATTCATTGGCATGCATAAAATGAAAATCAGAAAATGAATCAATCCACCCAAGAAATTCCTTCCTCTTCAACCAAGGAAGGGGGATACCATGGGAAAAATATCCTAAGCTCCCTCAAGCAAAAAAAAGTTATTTTATTATTGATTAAAAGTGAAGAAAACAACGTTTAAAAAAGTTTCCCAAAAAGAGATCCTTATATGAATAAAGAGCTTGGAAAAAGACTTAATCTCCTCCTCAAAAATTGACAACACAACTTATAGAGAAAACCTTCAAAATATGATTTTTTCAAGGCTCCAAGGGCCACGACAAAGATCAAGTTTGCTTCTATCTCAAAGGTGCTTACAGCCTCCTTAAAATCAGATTTTGAAGTAATGGAAGCCTTCACATGCAAGGAGGATCAATTGTCTCTTGCCGTCTTTTCCGCAAGCTCCTCGCTTTTCACGCTCAAGATTGCAGGCTGCGAAAGAAAGTTCAAACGTTAGGCTGAAATAAAGAGGATCTAAAATACAAATTAATGTACAAAGCCACTAGCCCAAGGAATGCGAGTGAACTCCATTCTTCCCTAGTTTAAATAAACACTCTTGAAGTAGCAAATATGATTTTAAGACACTCTACAAATGGAAAATTTTAGATTTTAAAAGTGGAAATAGATGATCAAGTAGCTAGAGAACGAGAAACTCCTTCTTTGTCTTCCTTTGATGCAAAACTTGGGGTTGAAAGTAGATGAGTTTTGGATCGCTTTGAATCTAGGAGTGAGTTGATCTATTTGAGACCTTTCCCACTCCCGGATGGATTTCTTGCACACAATACAAATAGATTTTCCCTACACTCTTGAACGAATATCAGTCTGCAAAAGGATTAGAGCATCATAACGAAATAGATAAACCAAACATTCCTCCGAAAATGACTTGGCAAGCTAATTCCTAGAATAATACTCTAAATCAGTGATGCATGCAAGATAGCTTGCACGCATCAATCCAAGCAAAATGACAAATATAAACTAATATTGATCAAACACATAAACGAATTCAAATATAATATCAATAGTATGGAAATAAATCACCTTCTCACGCCAAGAGAACATCCGCTAAATAGTCCCAAAGTATTGATTATATTGATATGCAAAAATGGCAGAGTTTCCTCAAGCCCAATAGCTCATAACATGATACAATAATAAGAACCAAGGTTCATTTAAATAGTCAAATAGGAGCCAATCCCAATGATCAATCTATCAAATAAGTGGCACATAACTGTCAATCCCGGTGAAGAGGTCAAATTACATGTGGCAAAGATCACTGCCCCATGTGGCTCCAATCTGCTGTAGGTGGCATCCAAAATGGGCAGCGTACATACTTGTCTGACTGTGCATATTTATTGACTCACAAAACATTCCATAAAACTGATCCTTAATTGTTGTGTATTAACTACTAACTGGGGCTCGAAACAATTTGTGTATTAGCTTTTGATTTGCTGACTCTAATCGATGTGTACATGCTGGAGTAGATTGTTGTAGGTTGCCAATGAACTGCTGTGCATTGTTTCTTAATTTGCGCGTATGACTGAGTATTTGGGCAGCGTATCATCTTAGTGGAGTTAACTGCAAATTGTTCTAATGAATAGGGGACAAGCATCTGTCCCATGTGTCAGAGCTGTCCCAACTAAATCTGATATCAAAATCAGTTGCGTACCTTCTCAATGGACTGCCAAATAAGTGGAGTTTAGTGGGGAACAAGTGGGAGACAAGGTTTGTCCCATGTGGTTGTCTTGTCCCCACTTTCCTTTTACAAATAAGTAAACTGATTTATCTTCTTTTTTGATGATACATGGACTTGGCTAAGTTGAGCTCCCATGTGGCTGCCATGTCACACTTTTTGTCCCCTACTAACTTTGTTAAAGTTTCAACTTTATAATATGCCTTGCACTTTAATTACACTATGTTGAAATTAAATCCAAAGTGAATTTTTAGCCATACGTATATCTCATGAGTTCCTTTGACTTTTTTGGAATATTTTGACTTCAATTTTTTACTTGAGCTTGTTGTACCTTATGTGGTGGGTCCCACATGCTTTCCACATCATCTTTGACCTCCTCTCAATACACCTTGTCACTTGGTTGACTTATTTTGACTTTGGAAAAATTTATGAATTTTTCCAATTATTGATTTTTTTTGAATTTTTTCTCATTTTTGCCACTGATATTAGAAAAAATGGATTTTGAGGGAGTATAATTCACTTTTTGACCCTCAAAGTGGGTCCTAGGATAATGTTGGGTTTCTAAGGATGATTTTCGAGTAGTCACATGCCCCAAACATTTCCTAAGGCTACTTATTTACATCATTACATAGAAAGTAATTAAAAAATCTCATTTTGCGGGAAATTTTTAATTATTAAAAAATCCTATTTAGACCCAGTCAAATTTCGTGAAATTTCATAGATGACCTAGCATGGTAATATAAATTGACTATAAACACTAATACGCATTAGGGGCTCAACCTTCAAGCCGTCACCCCGGATTTGGGGTAATGCAATGAGTGAAAAAACCTAGAAAATTATTTGCCACTAAAAAGAAGGAATAATTAACCAAGTAAAAAAAACACTCCATGGTGTACTCACAATCGAGTCCCAACATCCTAGGCTTGTTACATGGTTTCATTCATCATGCTAGTGACATTTATACAATATCTCCGTAGGGCTGCGAAATCTGAGGAGTGAAGAAGAAAATGATAAGAAGAAGAAGTAGAGTTTAAAAACTTTGTTGAAGTGATAATATCTGATGGTACAAATGTCCTCTGGTTCATCCTTGGGCATGGAGTCTTCTCATTATCATCAGGTGCCACTCCAGTGGTCAACATGACCTCCCCGCATAGCTAACCTATGAAATAGCTTAAACGGAGAGAGTCGGGATTAGTGTGACAGCCCCTTCTCCGAGTTCCTTGCCGCCAACCACACCTTGTGGGGTTAAAGGCTTTTCCCACTAACTAGTAGGTAGGTGTAGGCGGCAAGGAGAGTAAACATGACCCTTCTTGGGCATATAAAGAATGTACTTGAGACACACCCTTTTAGATGGACATGTCGGCTCAAATGAAGGGGCAAACTACTATATATATGTAGCTAGGGGTCACCAAAGCAGCATCAACACAGTTTGGATATGCCTCTGAGATTTTCGGTGATGAAAATAGTGAGACAGGTTTAGATCTCCACAGAGAGGTCTCTCTGTGATTCCGATGGGTGATCACAATGAATAGAGATTGGATTACTCTGAAGTTCTCGGTTAACATCACAAAAAGACAGTTCGAACATCATTAGAGGTCACGATGCTACTGCAGAGGATAAGGTCTGGTGATATACTATTAGAAAGCTACTTGGTGCTACACAATGGTGCTATGTGCTAGTTGTTGTATCACAATGTATAATCTCGCTACTACTAGGTGTTGTGCTTGGTGATACAGTAATGTTATGATGCTAAGGTGCTCGAAGTTACTTGGTGCTACTTGATGCTGCAGTGATAGCATGAAGTGGTCGTGATTTGAAGATCAAAGAATCAAGGAATAAGGATGATTGTGTCTTGGTCTTGGAGTGGCGAAAAAGGTCAAGGGTCATGGTCTTGGTATTCGTCAATTGGAATCTCTATAAGAAGAATTGGTGCGGGTTTTCCTCTCAAAGAGTGAGAGGTTTTGGCCCTGGCTCATAGCCTACATGTTGAGTCTCTTGTCTATTGTATGTTCATGCATTGGTTACTGTTTGATGAAGAAGAACACTAACAAGATAACTAGAAGAAGATCATAACTTAAAGAAGTAAAAAGCATTCACAAACAATCACTAATGAAGAGAAATCGCCCTAATGCTAATGCCCTAGATTTCTCAACATTTGTTGGGTTTGGAAGCAGAGAGAGTTGTGTGTGATGGAAAAGGGAGTGTTGTGTGATGTACAAGAGAGTTATGTGCAATGCACAAAGATTGTTATGTAGTGGTGTACATAATAGAGTAATGTACATAGTGATAATGGTGATTAGCATGTGATCACCTTGGGACTAGAAGAAGTAAGTGAGGTGGTTGGAAAAGAAGCCTTCTTGTCCAAATCGACCAAGGCTCATTGCACATGACTGGAAGGTTATTTGAGCACTAGAGATGTTTGTAGAGAGTGGGAATTAGTTTTTGTACCAAAACAACATCCTCATAGCATGCCTTGTCTAGGTCTAATAACAAGGAACTAAGAGGATTGGTAGAGCAATTGTTGAATATTATTGAGCCTAGTTTAGTAGACACCAATATTTATAGAGATAACACCCGTTGCATATATTTATCATAGAAAAGGAAGAGATACAACATAAAATGATTTAAAAAATGAATCTATAAGTGTAGACATGTGCAACACAAACCAACATGAGAGGAAGCCTCCCTAAGTCATTTCTACCTACCCATGTTGGTGGCCCTTTGAAGATTTTTTTTTTTCTCCAGTTGTTTTAGCCTTCTAGCCAACAACCCTTTCATGATCCATAGATAGCCAACCTTGGATGCCTCTCATCCAGTCTTGGTTCAGTGAATTCTTTCATCTGCCTTGCTCTTCCAATGAAGGTGGGTCATTTATTGTGGTACAAGAACCATTTTTGTATTCAAGTGATTTCATTTAATGTTTAAAGGCATTCTAGTATGGATCACAGGTTGAATTTGATGGTATTCCACTTTTGGTTTCAGAGACCTGGTCGCATGCTTCACTTTGGTGGTTATCACTTGACCCTAGTCCAATGTGACCTTCCTTGAGGCATTTATTTCACTGTATAGGAGGGGCATGTTACCCACCACAAGTGGGTGATCCCTATAGGAGAAATTTTCTCCTAGATTTGTCTTCATCCAGCAACCAACAACCCCTTGCAGCCATTAGATAGCTCTATGTGCCACCTTTCTCTGCCACCCGAGCCAACCATTGTGTGTCCTCACCCATATCTTATGATCATATGTTTGAAGGTGTGCCTTCCAACCTCGAAGGTATGAATTTTCATTATGTAATTGGGTGTTTATGCTTGCTTTTCTTGGGCACATTTGGGCATGGGTTAGTGGGGGGATTCGATAGAAAGAATGGGCTTGGACTGTACTCTTTTTCCCTCGCCTCAACTTGATAGTTAGTCTTGTATCCTAGTCTCGTGGGATCTCCTTTATGGGTTGCTAGCTTTAGGAGTGACACTACATGGGAAACCTTGATTTTGGTTGCGTGGTCCCGCTTCTTGAAACTATATATCTCGCTCCCTTCCGCTCATTATAACCCCTTTTCACACTTCTCCCATCCAGGTCCACATTTGTCCTATGACTTCGAAATATAGTATGTGAAAGGAAAGAAGAATGTGGTGGTCGATGCTCTGTCTAGGATACCAGTAGAATGTTCTCTCATAGAGATAAGAGTGATTGGAGAGCACTTCCACTAGTGAAGTATGTTGATTTTTGGGTAGCATCGGATGTGCTTTAGCTCTGAAATTTTGTGGAGGGGCTAGAACACATGAGATCTCCAAGACCTAGAAATCGTTTGGAGAAATTCCACCTGGAGTGAGAGTTATTCAAATAATTAATTATTTTTAATGGAGCCTAAGTTAAAACATAGGGAATTAAAATAATTAAAGTGAATTGATTTTAACATGTGGGCGAGAAGCTTCTAAGTGACGAGGATCCAGTCTAATTTAATCTTAGTCGTTGATTAAGGATTAGATCACGACCGTTAATTCATCAACAGGGAAACTATAAAGGAAGGCTTGATGGTTAGCTGGAGAATACACACACGGAGAGCAGCACTTGAGCAAAGTAGAAATTTTGGGGCATGGTTTGCTGAGAATTTTGGAGTGAGCTTGCAGTGCAGAGAGGGGCGGTTCGGCAGATGGACTTTAGTCAAGGCCGAGAATACAATTGCAGAGAGGCAGAGAAACACTAAGAGAGGCAATGCAGCACCAGAGAGGGTGATGTAGGCCCAGAAGGGTGACGCAGTCACTGAAGAGGCAGTGATGGGGTTTTTGTGGGGAAGATCGCAAAAATTTAGTAGATCGATTTCTGAGCCGAGAAGGCTCACAAGGAGGGTGACGCAGCTCCTGGAGGACGTGACGCAGTCTCAACGCAGAGCTTGTTGCAGCCATTGTTACGCAGCACTGGGAACAACACAGTCACCTGTGCATTTTCTTCATTCAGCTGCTGGATTAGCCAATATATCTGTCTCCGGATAGAGGTACTTCTGCTGGGATTTTCTCTGTTGGGTGAGCAGGATTTGGCACCCTATATTGTATTCAAAAATCTACTTAATAAGAAAACCCTCATATCTGTTGCACCAGTTTTCCCGCATAGGGTTTTTCCGGGGATGTTAGTCCAAAAGTAAGTGTGTCTTTTGTGTGATTGTCTCATTTATTTTTCAGTACTTGATCTGTATATCGGCATAGGCTGCTTAATATTTGCATTAATATTTTACTGAAGTATTTAGAAAATAACTTGTTAAATGGAAAATGCAAGTAGGCAATGCAAATCAATTAATTGTAGTAGGATTTCTGTTTGTAAGAATCAGAAATTTTCACGTGGTATCAGAGCGATTGCAGATCAAGAAGGACTGAAGCCATCAACAAAAGGACAGAAGAAAGTTTGTAGCGGGAAAGCAATTGGCCGGAGAGGTAGCGCAATCCTAGGCCAGAGAGGTAGAGAAAGGGTGACACAATCACTTGGGAAGGCTCACGCAGAGCCTGTGTCATCCTGCTAGGGTGATGTTGTAGCTTCAGAAGGCAACACAGTGCTTGTTGGGTCAGTGTAGATGCTGTTGAGTCCCAATTTTCTGGATTGTCGTGGCTGGAGGTGCAGTATAGTTTCTTTCTGGAGTTGCTGGTGGGGCGTTGATTCTATTGGTGCAAAACAGTGTCTAGTGGGGCAGAAGCAAAGTAGAGGGAAGCAGTTCCCCAGAAGATTTCTTTCCAAGAAGTCTAGATCTAGTGTTGAGCAGCAACAAAGCAAGATCAAAGAGGAGTTGTTCAACATCTGTTGGAAGAAGGATTTCCGTGAAGGAAATCGAAATTCAGAGGGAGCTTGTTCCTTAGAGGGTTTCTAGCGCCAAAGAAATCCAGATTCGAGTTTTGCTAGGGTAACAATAGAAGAGGGAGAAAGGAACTTGTTCGACACTTAGTTGACGAAAGATGGTCGTAAATGGATTGAGGGATCAGGACAGGTTGGATGTAGCATCCAACTTTGTCTGTTGGAAGGCCAGGATCCTGGTAGTTTTGGATGAACATCGCATCAAGGATCATGTCTTGAACACGATTGTTGTTCCAGTTGATGTTGATCCTCTCAAGAAGTACGAGGAGGCTTAAGCAAAATCAAAATGCATGATCATGGACGAAGTCAAGGATCATGTGATCCCACATATTGCTGAGAAGAACACATGAAGGGAAATGTGGGAGGCCTTGACCACAATGTACCAGGGATCTTCCATCCAACAGAAGATGTTGCTTGAGAACTAGCTGAGATTGTTTCAGATGCAGAAGGGAGAAGAGATTGATCCCTTCCTCATCTGATTGCAAGGGATCCAAGATCGGCTAGCTTCCGTAGGGGCTACACCTGATGGTGTAATTATGTTGTGAAACCAGCTCCAAAAATAGAAAAAAAGAGATATCAACACCTTAGAAACAAGCCACTTCGAGGGGGCAACCTCCAATACATTACATGAATGAATAATTCTTGGATGATACAAATTACAAAACCTCCTTTCTATATATAGGAGTCCATGGGGCCACAATGTAATCTTAGCCGATCTAACAATAATAATTTAAAGGCACACTAATAAAAATATGGGGGTTACAGGGCTACAATAATAACAATAGGGGGATTACACTAACAACAATAAGGGACTACACTATTAATATAGGGACTTAACATGTCCCTCTCCTTCAAACAAGTGTTGTCCTCAACGCTTGATTATTTCTTGATGCTTCTGTATAAAATTCTCATCCTACCATGTGGAATCTTATACAGGAAAGTTCTTCCACTTGGTGAGATACTCTGAAATTGATCGTACTTGTCGAGTTCTTGTTTCTGTGACTGCTTCAGAACTTGTTTCGATGTGATGTTGATCTTCTTGTTGTTTCATTAGATTCTGCACCAAAGTTAGGTTATCCTTTGAGAGTTGGAGAACTTGTTGTTGATGCTCGATGTGACCTTCCACTAATTTATCAACCATATTAGCTATTATTTGATCCTTCAAACCATCCCACTTAGCCTCCATTTCTGCTTTTAAATCATCTATGTCATCTTTGACTGCTCTTCGTAAGATCGAAATTTGTTGCACTTGGTACCGTAATTTTGATATCTCATACTGCAATTCTTCCTCTTCATGCGTCATAGTATAGATTTTTGAGGGCTTAATGGGTATGGAATTATTTTTTTGAGGCATTATAGAACCCAATACTGATAAAAATCTAAAATATGCCCTTGGAATCACTTCAAACTGCTTTTTCAAACAAACGTTACACAATTTTAAAAACCAAATACACACCTTTTTCTTGCTTTTGAGGAGCTCTATCTTGAAATTAACTTATCTATATACTTACAGATCCTCAATATCTGAAACTCAGCCTTGTAGTAGTACTCTGAAGCTTCTTTCAAATACCACAGGTCCGACTTGATTTGGATTCTTCAAGTCAAAGTTATGTCCAATCTCCCACAATGACCTAATTATGATCTGGTTCAGTAGAGCTAACTTGTACGACTTGCCACGTGTCACTGTTTGATCCTTTGGCTCTGAAATTTATAGCCAGGACACTACAGTCCGTGTACTTCTAGTCACTTTTTACATAATTCCAATCCGATGCTCAGAGAGAGTTATGAAGATTTTCCCACGATGACCTCTTTGAGATGAAATTCGGGAGCCTGAAAAAGAGCTAACTTCCACAGATCATATCTCCGAAAATATTGCGAACCAAGCTCTGAAATTTTGCAACGACGTTCTTCAGGATTTCGGCTTCGCTCTCGAAACCTTTCAGCTTCTTAAACTTCGTAGAAAAAAAGTTATAGCGCAAATGTCGCGATGACCTGTTTAGGTTAAATTCAAGAGCCTGCAGAAAGCCCTAACTTCCACAGATCATATCTCCGAAAATATTGCGAACCAAGCTCTGAAATTTTGCGATGATGTTCCTCAGGATTTCGGCTTCGCAGTCTAAAAATTTCAGCTTCTGAATCTTCGTAAAAAAAACGTTATAGCGAAAATGCCACGATGACCGGTTTAGAGCAGCAAAAACCCTAGAATCCAAAGCTCTGATACAAAATGTTGTGAAACCAGCTCCAAAAATAGAAGAAAAGAGATATCAACGTCTTAGAAACAAGCCACTTCGAGGGGGCAACCTCCAGTACATTACATGAATTAATAATTCTTGGATGATACAAATTACAAAACCTCATTTCTATATATAGGAGTCCATGGGGCCACAATGTAATCCTAGTGGGGCCAAAATATAATCCTAGCTGACCTAACAATAATAATTTAAGGGCACACTAATAAAAATATGGGGGTTACAGGGCTACAACAATAACAATAAGGGGATTACACTAACAACAATAAGGGACTACATTATTAATACAGGGACTTAACAAATTATGGTCAGGACTGCCCTGAATGCATTTACTGAAGACTGGGAGACTTTTTTCCAAGGAATTTTGGGTAGGGTTGCTCTTCCAAGCTAGGAAGAGATGTGGGCAGCTCTTTGACAAGAAGAGATTAGACGGTGGACCAAGGCGGGACGTAGAAACAAATGGATCAAAGTCAAGAAGGAAGAAGAGGAAGATGTGGCTCTCGCATCTAAGGGACAACAAGGGCAGTAGAGAAGGAAGAAGAAGGACCTCTCGAAGGTCAGATGCTTTAGATGTGGGGAATTGGGACATTTCGCTATGCAGTGCCCTCTAAATAAGAAGGGAAAGGAGGAATCTGACTCGAAGGCTGCTCCAGCTCAGGTTGATGAGGATAATGATGATGGATACACCATGAGTTCTCATGCACCTAAGAAGTGGGGCGATATGGAGTTGTATATTGAAGCTACAGAGAAGGGCAGGATCCTTGAGGTTCCCAAACTCTTGGATCACATACAAATATGGGAGCCCTTAATGATAGTAGTAGAATGATGAGTGTCAGTTGGTGTGAGGGATGATGGAGCGATAGTGGCAGAGCTAGAGTGCCAAAGTTTGAAGCAATGCAGAGCAAAGGCAGGAACAGTAGTGCAATGCACAATGGTGCAACGCAGTGCAAAGCAGTAGCAACGCAGTAGCATCAGAGGGTCAGTGCAGAGTAGCTGCAGAGGGAGCTTCAACATTGAGATGCACCTAGATTAACGAGTTGTAATATTCCGAATAGGAAATAAACAACAATACAAAGCAACATAAACAAAAACTACAGCTAATAGAGATGCACCATGAAAACCATTGCAAACATTTCAGAAAAGCTGAGCCATTTTATTATATATCTGATAATAGGGAATGAGTACAAGAAGGTGATCAGAATGATGGCACCATGGCCTTCTCAAGGCAAGCTGAAATATCTCTCTGAACCCTGCTATAGATGGTTGATTCTCCCAGTGACTGCGTAACTCCCTGAACTGCTGCTGCTGCTGGAAGTGCTGCTTCTGGCTAGAATGGATCTTCTCTTTGGCACTGTTCCCCTGCTCAAAAAATTCTGAAACTTCGGCTATGAAATCTCCTCCCAAAACTCGGAAAACCCAAGGAAGGAATCCTTGAAAGGCTGACCTTGGAATTTGACCCCCTTGGGAAAATTACGCACTCTTGGTGAGTACGCTGACCTCTGAACTGAATGGCTGGAAATGCTGGCCTATCACTGCTCCAAAACACAACTTGTGAGGGGATGATCCCCTCACATTTCTTCGAGACTGAAACTCCTGAATCTCCCTCATTCCCGAAAGTGCCCTCCTCCAAGACTGCGTAATCCCTCTTAGTGACTATGCTGCCTGAAGACTGCGTAACTCTTGAATGAATGTCTCTACGTTCTCTACTCTGAACAAGGATGGTAAGCCTCCTCACCTGAGCGGGCACTCAAAGTCCCCTGAGGTTGAGGTTGGGATCTCCGCTCGGAGACACCCGTGTGCTAAACAACACTTGCAGACTTAGCTAAACAACGTAAGCGTGCTCAATATCTGTTATACAGAAATTCTAAAGATGCATAATAGAATGAATGAGAAACTAGGCCCTCACTCCCTTTTATACTCGAGTCCCTAACATTCCAATGGGCCCCACTGTGCTGCACTATCCTCCTTTGCCATGCTGCCCTGCCTACTTTGCGTTGTCCTGGCCCATGCTGCCCCTACGCTGCCTGGTCCACGTTGCCCCTGCGCTATCACTTGGGCCCCACGCTCAAGGCATCATGTTGGTTAAGTGACTTTGAGAAGCTAGGCCCTCACTCCCTTTTATGCTTGAGTACCTAACATTCCCATGGGCCTCACTGTGCTACACTGTCCTCCTTTGCCATTCTGCCTTGCCTACTTTGCATTGTCCTAGCCCACACTGCCCCTGGGCTGCCTGGCCCACGTTGCCCCTGCGTTGTCACTTGGTCCCCTTGGGCCCCACGCTGAAGGCATCATGTTGGTTAAGTTGGGTTATGGGTCCCAAGTTCCAACACCCTTTTTATTTATGATTGAACATTAGAAAAGCAAAATCAGAGAAAAAATTAATATTGCCAATTAGCTGCTACTAATTGGGAATATTACAGTCCTCCCTGCTAAAATGTTGCTTGTACTCAAACAACTCCAAGGATGGATGTTGCAGGATCTTCTCACTCTCCCAAGTGGCATCCTCATTCGGGAGATTCTGCCATCTCACCAAATACTCCTTGACTGTCCTGCTCCGCAACTGTCTTTCCCAGTTGTCTAAAATATCTTCTGGCTATAAAACCAGATGCCCCTCATCATTTGTAGGTGGGAGATCCCCTGTTGCAGTCACATGTTGTCCCAAAGCCTTATTTAGGCATGATAAATGGAAAATGTTATGTATCGTACTCCCCGCCAGCATTTCCAACTCATAAGCAACCTCTCCTACCTGTCGAATCACTTTGTAAGGCCCATAGAACTGAGGCTTAAGCTTCTCGACCCTCTTCTGCTTCAACATAGGCTTCCTTTATGGCTGTAGTCGGAGGTAGACCAAGTCACCCACCTCAAATTGTCTCTCTACCCGCCCTCTATCTGCATACAACTTATGCTAGTTCTGTGTTGTGACTAGGTTGTCCTTAAGAGTCGGGAGTATATCTTGGCTCTCTTGGATCCAATCCTTGGCCTTGGGGGCCTTGGTAGCTCCAAACATAACATCAGCAAAAGTCAGAGCATGATATCCATACAAAGCATAAAATGGAAACATATCGATACACATATGGAAAGTAGTGTTGTAGCAGTATTCTCCCAGGTGAAGCAACGCAGCCATGCCTTTTGTTACCCCGTGACATAGTTCCACAAGTAGCATTCTAGCCACTTGTTCACTATCTTTGTCTGCCCATTCGTCTGTGGGTGGTAACTAGTACTGGGAGTTAACTCCGTACCCACCAAATGAAAGAGCTCCTGGAAATCCGCCCATGAAACAATTGTCCTTGTCACTGATGTTAAGATATTTTGACACATAGGAAATAGTTAAGTATAACTTGGTCTAGCGTAGAGTTAGGTAAACTGTGTTTCTTTACTATGTACATTTGTAACTTATAATTCGATGGTCACGATATGTAGTGATCCGACGGTTCACTCTCTCCTTGGTATTACCGGCACTTGATCCGTGGCTTAACACCCGATTGGTCCATGATCTCTATTTAAAGAGCATGGAGAGTCATTTGTCTGGTAACTGTTTATGAGAGAAGCTTATGTATATTTTCTTTCTTTATTAATAAATTTCCTGAAGTAGTTGCGTTGGCTTAGGCCGTGGACTGTTTCCCTCTTTGAGTGTTTTAACCAAGTCAAATATTGGTGTACTGATCTGTGATCTATTTGTGAGCAGTGACCTTTGGTGTTTGATCTAAGGAACTCACCCTATAAATTCCTACATGGTATCAAAGCCATTTTGAGGGTCGCATTCATTGTTGATCCAAATCCGAAGCCAGTTTGACTGCATGAGACTGCCATATTCCAGATCTACTATTTCTGACCATTTTCGGGTCGGGAGAATTGCTTTGTTGTGTCCGGAGCGTCTGTTACAGTGAGGAACCCCTTTCTTTTCATTTGAAAAGGTTTCTGGTTGCCCAAGTTATGTCATTTTAGATCTGGAGGTATAAAGCATTTTTTTGCAGTTTTATTTATTAATCCCTCAGTTTATTTCGGGTTATATTTTTTCATTGCCGGATATATTTTTAAATTGCGGGATCATTTTTTTTAAATTGCCGGATCTATACCATCTTCTCTGTGTATGCTCTTTGCTCTGCGCTATGTGCGATCTAGGCAAATCAGAAACAGGAAGACGGGATTTTTCTGTTACGTATGCCCTTTCCTCGCGTATTTGTGCGATCTCGGGAAATCAGAAATAGCAGAAAAATAGATAGTTGTCGATAAGGCTAATCGGAAAGCTAACGTTCTGCCGTAAGCCTTGTATTTTTTTTGCACGGATTTTGTGTTTTTTTGGCAGGAAAAAGCACGCACTTCGAAGAGTAAAAAAAAAAAAAAAACCCCTTCCTCCTTTCAAACAATAACAGAATCCTTTTATTAGCTCACTTGGTGTAAAGTTACTCTATGAGAATAGAGGTCTTGGGTTCAAGTCTCTTTCTCAAGCTTCTTTTTCTAAAAAGTTTTCTGTTAAGTTACTTTTTCTTGAAAATCTTTTTGGCAAGTTGCTAGTTTTAGAAAAAAGAGGGTTTTATTTAAAAGCACATGTAAACGTAAACATTGTAAAAGTGACTCTCACTTATTTATAAAAGTGGGTCACATAAAGTAGTTTTTTTTAAAGTGAGCTTATTGTATTAAGTTTGGAAAAGGGGTGGGGGGGCGGACTTTTTTTAAACTAGCACTTCATCATCAACTCTCAACTTTTCACGTAACTATTTGGCATTAGCAACATAGTTTTTTCAAACAGGCATAACTTCTTCATTCGGAAGTTGTTTTTCGAGCCGTTTTTTTTAACCAACCTAATTTTTCGAGATCCTTCCATTGGAGCAGTTAGTTTCATCCTTTTCAGCTTCAGGTTAAAAAAAATGGAAAGTGTCTGCTCGGTTATTCTTAACAACGCCAATTATTTCCAATGGCTATCCTACATGATAGACTTACTTAGAAGTAAAGGGATTTATAAAATAGCCACAAGACAATAAACTAAACCTACCGATGGAGATAAAGCTGCTAAATGGGAAAATAAACAAGATCAAGCACGAGGGTTGATAGGAATGTCCATTGCTCAAGATCTTCGATTTCATATCCAAGAAATTGACACCTTGATGCAACCCTAAAAAAACTAAATACTGTTTTTGGCCTTCAAAATGAAATTAGGGCCCACCAGCTTGAAAATGAGTTTCTTAGTTTGGACCCCAATAATTTCTCCTCTATTGAAGATGTTTTGTCCAAATTCAAGACCCTTAGACTTCTTTTAGAAGGTTGTAAGGTCAAAAAGGAAGATGGTAGCCTTATCTATTCCATTCTTGCTAAGCTTGGCCCTACATACTCTGTATTTGTTTCCACCTTCCATTCCACTAGAGAAGAGATCATTTCTCAAGCAACCACCTACAAGTCCCCTCTTTTGATGCCTTTTGCGATCCTTTGATAAGATAACAAGAAAAACTCTTACACCTTGGTCTTATTAATATTGGAAACTCTTCTAAAAAAGCCTTAGCAACCTAGCATCAACCATATCTGAAGAATCCTAAGAAGAAGCATCCTAAAAAGAACGATCCTAGATCAAACAAGGGTCTTAAGCAATTTCAACCGCAAATTGAAAAAAAATAAAATAAAAATAAATAAATAAATAATGATAAGACAAATAAAAACAAATGGAAGAAAACAGATAGATAGCAGCAACAGATGCCAGCACCAACAACATTAGACGGCAGCAGCAGCAGTAGCAGCAGCAACAGACGGCAGCAACAGCAACAGCAGTGTCTTTCAAGGGCAGCGCTGGGGTTTCTAGGCCTAGATCTGACTGAGTTCTGTAAATCCCGTTTGAGGGTGTGGATCAGTCAGTGTTTTTGGTCTTAGATCAACCAGGAGCTGCAGGTCTAGAGTTTTCTCTGCAGGGTTTTCCAGATCTGGAACCCATAATTGTGTATTTAGAAATATTCTTAATAATAGAGCCCTCCAGCAGCTAGAGACCGGTTTTCCCACATTGGGTTTTTCCGGGGACAGTTTGTCCAAAAATATCTATGTCACTTTGTCTATGTGTGCATGTGCTTATTCTAGATCTGAATTGGTAGAGATCTGTTATGTGTTTTTCTTTGATGTTAACTTGAATTTATTCAGTTGATAACTTGTATAAGTAGGAGAAGCTAAATCGGAATAACAGTAATAATTTCTGCATAAGAATTAAGATTCATAAATTTCTACATGGTATCAGAGCAATTGTAGATCTAGAAGGGTCACCAGCTGAAGCATCTGAAGGATCTAGCTGCAGAAAGCAGCTGGAAAGGCAACAGAAAATCAGATTTGAAGGGACAGCGTAGTTCTCAGGAGGAGATTCACGCAGAGGGAAGGGTGACGCTGTCTAGCGCTATGTCCTAGCAAGCCCACGTAATTACTGCTCAGAGGCAGCTCAGAAACAACGCTGGTTAGGTCTAAAGCCAGCCAGTGTGATTAAGATTTGAATCTGTCAAATCCAGAAAAATCTACAAAAAATTTGTAGAAATTCAGAAGAGCTGGTGGGGTTAAACTTCTGAAGTTTTCAGATTTTTAGCCTTAGCACAAGTGACAAAGTTTGGGTAGAGATCAGCTTCTCAGAGAGTTTCTTGCCAAAGGAAACTTGCAGTTTGGTCAGAGGATCAAAGAAGCTGAATCATAGTTAATTTGGTAGATTTCCAAGGAGGGAAATCAAGTGTCAGAAGGAGCACAGGGTGCACAGTTCGAAAAGGACCCTAGATCCAGATCTCTAGCATAGAGAAGAGGAGCTCCGACACATTCTGAGCAGATGGCTCCTCATGGACTGCGTGATCAGGATAGGCTAAAGGGCCGCTCAAACTTTTCGGTATGGAAAGCTAGGATCCTGATTGTCCTTGAGGCATACGGTCTAAGAGACCATGTAGAGCAGACCCTAGCCACATCGACAAATGCAAATCTCCTACGGAAGCATAGAGAAGCTGATGGGCATGCCAAGCGGCTGATAATGGACAGTATCAAGGATCATATTGTGCCACACATAGCTGAGAGGATAGCTAATGAGATGTGGAAGGCCTTGACTTTCCTATATGAGGGAAAATCAGTCCAAAAAAAGATGCTGTTGGAGGCCCAAATGAGGTCATTCATGATGACCAAGGGAGAAGACATCAAGCATTTCCTCTTCAGATTGCAGTCAATCAGGGATCAGCTGACTGCAACGGGTGCAACTGTAGATGATGCAGTGATAGTCAGGACTGCCCTCAATGCAGTCACGGATGAGTGTGAAACCTTTGTCCAAAGTATCTTGGGCAAAGCGGACCTCCCAGATTGGGATAGCTTGTGGTCGATCCTGCAGCAAGAAGAACTACGAAGGTTCACCAAGAAGCAACACAACCCTGCATTGAGCAAGGTTAAGAAGGAAGAGGAGGAAGGTGCAGCCTTGGCATCGAAGAAGCAGCCGAAGAAGAAGAAGGATCTTTCGAAGATCAAGTGCTTCCAGTGTGGCGAAATGGGACATTTTGCCAGCCATTGTCCAGAAAAGAAGAAGGACAAGGAAGCATCTTCTTCCAAAGCAGCGGTGGCAGATGATGGGTCAGGAGATGATGTAGCCATGAGTGCTCATGAACCACGGAGGTGGGGTGACATGGACATGTAGAGGAGCTACATGGAAGTAAGGCGAGATCCTTGAGCAACTCATCTCTTGGATCACATGCGAGCTACGACAGCCTTAAGACAGTAGCGGGACAAGTGGAGCAGTGGGTGCATAGATGACAATGAGCGAGAGGGCGAGGCGGTCCGGGAGGCCGGGAGGAGCGGCGCGAGCATGAAAACAACAACGTAGAAACCGCGCGGCCCGAGCTGATGTGACTTCAATAGCGCGAGGGCGGTGTTGCTTACGTAGTGCGGTACTGACAACGCAAGAGCTTCCGAGGGACAATGCAGTGCGGCGGCGGTGGTGGTGGTTCAACACAAGGAGCTGATGTGACTTCAGTAGTGTAGAGGGAGTCTGATTACGCAGGCAGAGCTGTAGCTGTGCATCGTTCTTTAGATGCCAACACAGATCTGTAGCCTATGGAGCTTTAGTGATGAGGATGCAACCCATCAAACTTGTTTGTCAAAGATTGGGCAGGAGATTCAGTTGTTTCTCTCAACAACTAAAGTTGCAGTGCAACAAATCAACAGTGGCAGTGCTATGAGTAGCACAATTGCAACATATTGAGAGGGAGCTGCAGTACAGTGGTTGCAGTGGCAGTGGCATAATCATGGGCAGCAATACAAAATGGTAGCAACAGTGCAGAGTTGAGTGGTAGGAGGCCAAGCTTCAACAACACAGAACCAGTGCCCAAAATCATGTAATGCATAAATGTGATGCATTTATGAGCACACCCTTGATGGAAGACTAAGAGGGGTAGTACAAGACCGAAAATATTAGAATTGCTATCGGTGTACTCTAGATCCCCCAAATTTTGTGGAGGGACTAGAGTACACTTGATCTACAAGACCCAGAAAGGGATTTAGGAAATTTCATCTGGTTTGGGAGATATTTAATTAATTAATTATTTTAATGTATTTCCTAAGTCTAAACTTAGGAAAATGAAATAATTAAAGTTAATTAAATTAAACATGTGATGAAATTGTCTTAAATCACACAGATCAAGCTTTCTTTGTCTGGCAACTTTGATTAAAGATTTAATCTTAGTCGTTGATTATCAATTACGAAGAGTATGAAGGCTTGGGGTCATTTGTAAGGCACACGGAAGCGACACGAAGCTAAATTTGAGATTCTAGGCGAGATTTGTAAATTCTCGAAGTGTTTGTTGGAACTGAGAAATTTAGACCAAAGAGGATAATATGATCCCGGGTTCTAGGGCTCTACAAAAACGGAAGGAGAGATCGGCAGGGCAGTGAGAGAAAGCGTGACAGGTGTCTTTCGAAGTGGCCAGGGTTTCTAGGCCTAGATGTGGCTGAGTTCTGTAAATCCCGTTTGAGGGTGTGGATCAGTCAGTATTGTTGGTCTTAGATCAGCCAGGTGCTGCAGATCTAGAGTTTTCTCTGTAGGGTTTTCCAGATCTGGAACCCAGAGTTGTGTATTCAGAAATATTCTTAATAATAGAGCCCTCCAACAGCTAGAGACCGGTTTTCCCACATTGGGTTTTTCCGGGGACAGTTTGTCCAGAAATAACTGTGTCACTTTGTCTATGTGTGCATATGCTTATTCTAGATCTGAATTGGTAGAGATCTATTATGTATTTTGCTTTGATGTTAACTTGAATTTATTCAGTTGATAACTTGTATAAGTAGATATTACTTAGGATTAACGATAATTGCATAAAATTGAATTCCAGAAATTTCTGTGACATTGTGAAAGTGGCAAATCCAATCTGCGGACAATTACTCATGCCTCTTTGAGCCTGTCAAAAGGCCTCTATGCAGTATCAATCTAGCCAAATGCCCCCTTCTTGTAAGATTTGTGAGGGGTGCAGCAAGTTGAGAAAATCCCTTGACAAATTTCTAGTAGTAGGTGCAAATGCCTACAAATCTCCAGAGCTCTGTCACATTCTTCGGTTCTGGCCAATCCCGAATGGTCCAGATCTTCTCCTCATGGACTCTCACCCCGTCCACACCAATGATGTGCCCTAAGTAGAGCATCTCTATTATAGCCCAAACTCGCATTTGGAGAGCTTAGCATAGAAATGTTGCTCCTCCAAAATACGCAGTATAGCCTCAATATGCTACAAGTGCTCCCCCCACGTGCAGTTGTAGATGAGGATATCATCAAATAACACCAGCACGAACTTCCTCAACTGACCACGGAAGGTATGGTTCATGCAAGACTGAAAGGTGGCCGGTGCATTGGTTAGCCCGAAGGGCATCACCAAAAACTCAAAATGGCCATAGTGGCACCTGAATGCAGTCTTGGGGATGTCCTGGTCCCTCACCTTGATCTAATGGGTACCCCAACCCCAGATCGATCTTGGAGAAGAACTTCGATCCCCTCAGCTCATCCATCAACTCATCAATCCTGGGGATGGGGTATCGGTTCTTCATGGTCTTTGTTTAACGGGTGCCACCCCATGGTTAATGCACATACACAATGTGCCATCCTTCTTCTTCACCAGAACAACAGAAGAAGCAAACGGGCTAGTACTGTGCCAGATGTGTCCCAGTGCTAAGAGCTCATGGATATCTCTCTCAATCTCATCCCTGTAGGCCTTGGGGTGCCTATAGGGGATGGTGATCAATGCCTAGATCCCCTACTCCAACTCGATAGTATGCTCAAACCTCCTGTTCAGTGGCTGCCCCGGTGGTATGTCCCCAAAAACCGTGGAGTATCTGTCCAATATCGACTACACATCGGGGTGTACTGACTGCCCTATGGCTATTACCTCTGAAATATGCAGTTCTACTGCCCATTTATGTTCCCCTTCCAGAAGTCTACCTCCATCTGGTGTGCAAAAACTGTTTGCGGAGGGTATGTGTGCATGCCTCTGATCATCACATGCTTCCCACTCTTCTTGCCTGTCCACTCCATCTTTAGTGTCTCCCAATCTGTGGTGACCTTACCCAACGTAATCAGCCACTGCACTCCCAATACCACATTGGTATCTGGGATATCAACCACAAAGAAGTGGTCTGTCATCGTGTACGTCCCCATGGTTACTAGTAATGCCGGAACATACCTCATACATTGCATGGTTCTAGCGCCCGGAACCAACACTGAGAAGCCATCAAAACTCTCTGTCGGTATGCCCCTCCTCTCTACTAGTTGGGCATCAATGAAGTTGTGAGTGGCCCCACTATCTAGCAGAACTGAAACACGATGTCCCTGGACGGTGCCTTGGACACGCAGTGTCAAATACTTTGGAACTCCTCGCAGAGATGCAAGGACTCCTCCTATGGGTGAAAACGTTGCCCCTCCTACTCCTGGGGGAGGTGGTGGTGGATGATCTCCTCTTTGTGCCCCAGCACTGGCCTCTCCCTCTATCTCCTCATAAGCATCTTCTTCTCCCTCACTATCGAAGAAGACCTCGATGTAATGTGCCTTCCCTGCAGCACATCGATGACCCGGGTGCCCATGGCTCCTGGCATGTGAAGCATAGCTTCCTCTGTCTCAAGTCTCTCCAAGTGTCATCGTCCAAAGGTCCTCAGCCCTGGTTCCCCTTCGGCAGAGGAACTCTCGTGTCTTTCCCCTTTGGCTGAAATGTCGGTCTCTGGGGAAAAGGAGCTCTAGTCCTAGGCAAAGCATCCTGCAAGTCCCTTGTCCTCCCAACCGCATCCTAAAGTGTAATAGGCCTAGTGGACCTTACTAACCGACGCAGAGGCTGCGTATCCAATGAACATATGAAATCCCCTGGTTGTAGGTCAGTCTAGCACTATGATGCAGATCTCAGAACTTCAGCGAGAAATGGAATCTCTGGTTGCCTTATAAATTTGTTTGAGTTGGTTAGCTAAACCAAATTCTCTTAAATCAACATGAATCAAATCTCTCCACAATCTTTGGGTGAACTCACCACCTTCTGTCCTCCTGATGTGGTTCGGTGTATCCATGGAACCACCATCCATGAAGCTGCCCTCAAGTGCGACATTGCCACCTTAGTGGCCTCCACCTCAAGCCATGCAGTTCAATTTAAGTATTAACAACTTCTCCACCTGGCTTGCCTGTAGCGTTTTGATGACACGTGTCATATGTCGGCAGAAAAAATCTACCCATGTGCCAGTTCCTCCTTGCATGTACATACCCTCTGTCCCAGTTGCGGGGGTTTACTGTGTTCTTTCGTGGCGAAATTGTGGAAAGTTAGGGCTTCTCCAAACTCCTGTCCGTATCACTGATATTCTGCAAAATAATCCCTGTAATGAGCTATCTCTGGCTCCTGTGTCCTCCCGTTCCTATACCTGTAGTCAAGAATGTGGGCATAGTGGAACGTGGGGGAGTGCGTAGCACCATCTGCTGTGTTGTTTTCTGCTCCTGTGTGTGATGAGAAGTGTCGGACCCTTCCCCGATGTGAAATCCCCTTGGGGTCTCACGCTCTCTGTTCTCCCCAATAATCTTCTGACCCATCTCCTCTATTTTTCTGGAGAGTTCTTGTACAGAATTCAAGAGGAGATTACCGAACTCCTCGTCCTTACTTCATCTGCCATGGGTGCTTCCTCCTCTGCGTCCTCTACTAGAACGCAGTCCCCTTCACCAAATGTGGGCTCGAGCCTCCGCTCTCTGCTCCTGTACCGCTGCTTCCGGTAGGTGATGTATTCTTTGTCTCTGAGTGTCATAGACTGATCTGCTCCACAGGTCGAGCCAAGTCTATGAGATTTGATACCACTTTAATATTCCGAATAGGAAATAGCAACAATACAAAGCAACATAAAAAAAACTACAGCTAATAGAGATGCACCATGAAAATCACTGCAAACATTTCAGAAAAGTTGAGCCATTTTATTATATATCTGATAATAGGGAATGAGTACAAGAAGGTGATTAGAATTATGGCACCTTGGCTTGCTCAAGACAAGCTGAAATATCTCTCCAAACCCTGCTATAGATGGTTGCTTATCCCAGTGACTGCATAACTCCTTGAGTTGTTGCTGCTGCTGGAAAGTGCTTCTTCTGGCTGGAATGGATATGCTCTTCGGGGCTGTTCCCTTGCTCAAAAAATTCTGAAACTTCAGCTATGAACTCTCCTCCCAAAACCCGGAAAAACCCAGGAAAGAATCCTGGAAAGGATGACCCTAGAATTTGACCCCCTTGGGCAAATTACGCACTCATGGTGAGCACGCTGATCTCTGAACTGAATGGATGGAAATGTTGGCCTATAACTGCTCCAAAACACAACATGTGGAGGGTTGATCCCCTCACACTTCTCCTGGACTGAAACTCCTGAATCTCCCTCACTCCTGAAGGTGCTCTCCTCCAAGACTACGTAATCCCTCTTAGTGACTGCGCTACCTGAAGACTGCGTAACTCTTGGGTGAATGGCTCTGCATTCTCTGGTCTCAAAAAGGATGGTAAAGCTCCTCACCTGAGTGTTGGAAATGTTGTCATTGATGGCAAAAGAGATGGCAAAGGAGACAGCATAGATGCAGAGAGATAGCAAAAGAAAGGCGGCACCGGAAGGCGAGAAATAACGGGGTGGGCGGCGAGGGAGAGGCGGCGAGAGTACGAAGAGGATGTAGAGGTCGAGCGAAAGCCTGGCGAGAGGCCATTTAAATCGCCGGGGGAACCGCAAGTGTGCGAGAGAATACGAGCGCGAGGTAGTCGAGAAACGTGGAGTAAGGTTGTGAAAGTCGGTGAAATAGAGAAGCGAGAAGATGCGGGCGAAGGCAACAGAGAATACGGAAGCAGCAGTGAAGAATGAAATGGTCGAGCAACGGAGAAAGGTTGCAGTGGGTAAACGATAAAAGAATACGGAAGGCGGGCGATTAACAATCCATTGTGAAATGAAAACGGAAGGATGTGGAACCATAGAACGGCCGAACTAAAAGCGAGAAGAATAAATTGATAAATATACACTTTAGTTATAATGCAGGGTTAATACACAAACTGCGCATGTAAACGAAATATGGAGGACAAATAAACTTTGAAGCGGAATCATTAGAACTGGAACCCTGAGTCAAGAGCGGAACCTTGAATAAATAGTAAAACCAGAGGTGAAAATACCAGCAGTATCACGTGCGTTTGGGAGTGGTAAGTGGATTTCGCTTTTTGAACGCGATCTATGTCGCTGATGGACACGTGTCTTTGGGTGGTATTTGAATACCACTTACATCGTGCAATTTTTGTGTGTTAACCCTCGGCCCAAAGAAAAACACGATATTGCGCGTCATCCGTCGGATGGGGGTTCAAATTTCAGTTGGAGCACGAGAGTAGATTGACCGTCCGATCAGAAGAGAAGTTGCGGGGTAGAGAACTGAGGCTGTGGGACCTACATACATTGTTGCGGGGCCAAATATTATGTGAAGTTCAGTGTATTGTGTGTATTATAAAAGGTAATAAACAAGCGGAAGGTAAGTAACAAAGCATTGTGGGCCCGAAGGTTATTTTAATTCAAAGTCGTGATATAAAGTCTGAAAGGTCTTTCATACGCTTCGGGGTTGATATAAATTGTATTGTGAATGCAAAGGGATACTGTGGGCCCATGTATAGTTACATGGAGTTTTTGAGTTTAATATATGGTCTAAAGGTAAGCTACATGCCCATGAAGTACCACATGTAGACTTGGTTTCATAATGTAATATCCCGGATGGGATATTTTAACTAAAATGCAGAAAAATACTGAATACCACAATTTGCCGTAAATAATCATTCATTCAACAGAAGATTGCCATGTAAAATTAAAAGACAAGAAACACTGCAATCCAATACCATATAGAACAGAAGAAAAATCTCAGCTTTTATTATAGATAATAAACAGGGGTTTACATATAGATCTGACCCAAGAAGAGCTGAGATAGAAAACTGGCCACCAAGATAAGCTGTTGAACGACGCTGGCCACAAACTGAACTGCTGCACTCTCCCTCCGGCAACCGCTGACACTGAACCCACTGAAATGATGAAGCCCAAGTTGAAGATATGAATGATCCTCACACCAAACTCTGAAGCTCTGTGAAACTCCTAAGTGAAGTCTCCTCAAAAGTATTGGGTTTCCGTCCAATACTCACAAATCACCCGAGGGTTTCCGTCCTGGGGCTACTGCATGAAGTAGAGAACCACGTCCTCAAACCTCTCATATACAAGCAAATGATCTACTCCAAAGATGTCTCCTAATGGCCTCCTCCCTTTCTTTTATAGATCCCTTGGAGCCTTCTAGAGCATTATTTTATTATTATTTTATTTATGGAGCATTTTTCCCTTTTATTAAAATATTCCTTTTTAATGCAGAAAAGGGTATATCGGCTACCACGCCTCCTCCGGTCACTGAAATCTCTGTCTAACTGTCGCATCGTGTAGGTCTTCTCGTCCCGGTTCCGATGAGCTATTACACTAAGGTGTTCCATCGTGTATTCCTTCCGGAATGCCACCTTGAGCATAATCAGCTGAGTTAAGCCCATAAATAACTCAAAATTCCGAAAGTTATCGGAATGCATCGGAACGAAAGCCAAACTGCTCGGATGGTGGAGTATATCAAGCGAATGCCTTCGAACACCATGAAAACTCCTCAGAACTCTTCCAAAAAGCTCCTGAGCCCACTGATAGCACCAATCTGTACATGTGACCTGTCTGCTCCTAACTCTGGAAGTCCCTCCTAGCCCTGTCATGGGTGATACCAAAAATGGGAATATTACAGACCTTCCGCCCCAAGATTGCTTGCCCTCAAGCAATCGATATATGTGGGCCACTCTGTTGGCCCGCCGCATCTCAGATCCAATGCCTGGATCCCATACCAACCTCTGGGTGCTGCTATGCACCTGTGTCAAACCTCTCAGAACAGACCCCTCAATGCCGGGATCCCAAACTGATCTCTCTCTGTCCCAGTCAACAAACAATCCTCCCGGATCCCATTGCCACCCTGGCCAATCATCGCCCAAGTCCCACGACTCGGGCTGCACACTGCCTCTGGCTATAGCTGATGCCCCATGAAGTGAAGCCGGCCAACAAGAATTAATGCTCCCTGGCTCCTGTTGTGCTGTACCTGTAACTGTATAAGCTGCCCCACCAACTGCATACCAACTCATCACCTCTCTCCAACCCAAGTCCTGACTCAATCCCATGCTGATCCTGTTCTCCTGGAATCGGGAAGGAGTCCTGAAGTAACGACAACCGGTGCCCTCCTGCCAACTGGAATCTGTAACATCTAATGTGTCTAAGGGCCCCTGCTCCACTGTGCTCGCCATGAAAAATACCATACCATCAAGAGGGTACCAACTCATGATCTCTCGCCAGTCCATCCTGGAAGGAGAATCCAATGTAGCAACAACCACACATGGAACATGCCCAGGGTGTTGTTGCCAGCCCATAATCAACTCCCACCGCTCTGCCCTGTCTACTAATAGAAGCTGCCTGTAGAAGGAAGCCCCTCTCTCTATAGTGGGCCAAAGTGGGCAAGACATGCTGCAAGCCCCATCGATGTACTCCTGGAGAGTACTACTCATTGAAAGTACTGCAGCTCGGCCGACGGTATGTACATCTATCTGTACCTCATCAATGTGTCGGCCCAAAGATGGATGCTCCACCATCTCCAACAACTCATCCCTCTCATCGGGAATGTAAAACTCCTGCTGTCCCCTAGCTCCCTGCAGAACTATCCCATCGACCTCCAATGTCTCTAGAGGATATGGATCTGCAACTGGTGTCTGTGCATCTGACTGCTCCTCCTCAAAGGCTGACCCCAATGTTAGCTGCATATCCATCATAGGCTCAATGTGGGTGCCCATCTGGATCTCACCCAGGGAAATGTCATGCCTGATGTCCATAGTATCCTCCTCTGCTGACTCAGGCTCCATCATATGCTGTTCTGGCTGAATCGTCACAAGTGACTCATCACCCAGAGTATCACCTATACAGTCCCCTGACTGCTCACCCTGCACACTAGAACACAGCTCTGGTCTACTGTCATCATCATCACTGTATGGCTACTCTCGCTCCCCAGAAGCATCCTCATATGATCCCATGGACTCATCTGAAGAAGAGTCCTCATCCTGGCATACAGAAGGAACGTCTACATGCTCTACCTCTGCCACCTCATCTACATCTCTCACACATGAGTGATCAGGCCCCAAGGTTCTTTGCAAATGAAGCAAAGTCCCTTCCTCCTCAGCTCATTTCTGCTGCCTGACCCACCAAACTGGAGCTGCTCCTCCCTGGTCAACTGTCTCCGGAGAAACTCAATGTTCTGCTCAACTAGCCCTTGGGCTAGCTCATAAGCAACAGCCGAGACCAACTGCTCTCTCCTCCAAATGCTCAGCAACCGGGTCTGCAACTCTCTGCCAATGGTCTCATGGTCTCTCATACATGACGACAAGATGGACTGCATGTGTGCTATGAACTAGGATGATGTCTCCTAATGCTAAAGAAGCATCGGAACATCTGCAAAATCAGGTCATCACACCCAAGGTCAATCATGATGACATAAGTCTTGATTGTGGCCATACTCCATAGAATCTCAAGCTTCTTCCCAAAGGTAGAACCTGTGCTGTTGTCCAAATCCTGAAAAGTCTCTACAATCAATCTGAAAATTCTTCTCATAATATCATCATTGTAGGGAGGGAAGGGTGTTGTTATCCTCAAGATATCGCTGAAACAAGAGGCAACTATAAGCTGGACTCTCTCACTTGGATGTTCCAAGAATCTGGCTTGTATCAATGCAAGCATAGATGGCTTCAAAGCCCAATTTAAACTCCAATCATATTGCTCTACCTTTGAAAGGCAGGAATCTAGTTTCTCCAACCTGGGAAAGTCATTTTCTAATCTTCCACTCTTCAAGTCCATCCCAAGTGCATAAAGCCAATCTCCCACTTCTTCCTCCTTTTGTAGGTTCCTCGGATGCTCTTGTTGGAGCAAATTATGTACCTTCTTGGAGAAGGGTCTGCTGTTTTGTTTTGTTCTCTGGTTTTCTGATTCATGGTGGTTCAAGGAATCAATTTTTATCCTTCTCAATTTGTTTAGGAGTTCCTCCATCGTTCAGCCAATGGAAAGACCACTGTTTTTCTGAGTTTAATGCATTTTTCTGAGTTTGCCAATTTTAGAGGAATGATGGTACACAATGATGCATTCAGCCCTAACCAACAACTGATATCTATATTTTCAAGCTCAGAATTTATATATTTTGTTTACAGAAATGGACAAAACTTCATAACCAAGACACAGTGACCTTTCTTAATGATATTCAGAAATGTATACTCAGGAAATATAGAATGGAACCTGGTTTATATATCTTCCACAATGTCGCAGTAGTCAAACATTTGAACAGGAGTATTTCTCAAGCTGTTAGGTAGCAAACTTGTTGTAGGTGACTGACCTTATTTATTCCTGGGTTAGTGCACAGTGTTGAGTCTTCAATACGATTCTCAGCCCTCAGACAATCTTCAGCATGCAACACAGAGACTGATATTTTCTTCAACATTATTCCAGACTGGTGTATCTAAAATCACTGTTTCTGCAAACTGTAAATTTACTGTTTAGAGTCCATTCACGAGTCCTAAGCCATAATATCGAAGTGAACGGGAAATAAACGTGCTGTCTGATGCAGTTCTGTAACTAATGTCCGTGTAATCTGAAGCTGACTGGTTGCAAAAAGTTGTTCCTTAACCTTCTAAAGCCTGTAATAACAGTAATAATTTGTTTGTCAATATGATTATGAATCTGCAGCAACCTACCCTCAGATTACTAACTGCTCCCAACAGGAAACATCTTATAACTACCGAATCTGGTTTGTATGGAATACAATTCCCACAGTGATGAAATAATAGGCAATAGCAGCTAATTTATCAATTTCAAGGCATAGGGATTCGAATGAGGAAAACTAGTTTATATATGGCACCGAATCTTTGGCACAAGGCTCAACGATTGTTTGTATTGCCATCATGCTGCCGTCACGACTCTGGAATTAATCCAACTCTAGAATGTGTCTTCGGCAGCTCATATCAGTCCCCACAGTCTGTCTGTGACTCCCAACAACGACCATGCATGTTCTCTGGTTGAGGCTCTACATGTTACGTGTGGCAAACAAAAAAAATTACTTCTGCGTCGATGCTCGCATGATGACTTGCATCGCTCCGTCCATTTATATGCTGATTTGCGGGGCTTTCGTCGTCGACCACGGCTTTACAGTGCTGCCCTAATCTGCTTGCAATCCACGCACACTGCTCTTGCAATGTTCACTTGGCTTAGTGTCTTGGCTTCGTTCGGTTGGCTCTTTCCATATATATATATATATATATATATATATATATATTAATGCACAGCGATCCGTCTTGGTAAGGCGGCTACCTCCAACGGCATCGGCGTATTCTGATTTCTGACTCCCTCGACGCCACAGTCAAGCACCGACCCATATTCTGTCACCCACAGTAAACTCGGCCCTCTTGGCGGCTCACCCGACCACACAACTTCTCTGCCCGATCTGCAGTGAAACTTCGCCCTAGCTATGGCTCGTGGTCAGAGGATGACCAAATCCCACGGCCTCAGATCATCCCGATTGTATTGCTAACTCGGCCCCGACAGCGTCGTGCTTTGAATCTTCACGCAGTCATGAAGCACGTAATTTGTCCCTTTCAAAGCGATCTCGACCCCCCTTTTCGATGGCTTTGACTTCACGCAGCTTCTCTGGCTCAATTTTCTTGCAGCTCCTTTTAAATTATTTTGAGCCCCTAAATTTTTTTTTTTTTTTCGAATTCAGAGACGTCCGGCTTCAAAATTATTCAAACCGGCTTCTACAGCTTGGACAATCTCTTATTAAAATTTATTTATTATTATTTTATTTTTTTCACAGATTTTTCCTTTTGAAATAATTCGTTTGCCCAAATGATATGCGGCCCCTTGACTTGTCCTGGCACTTCCAGATTTTGATGTGGCCTCTCTATACAACTGATATCAAACAAATAATTCAGTCTTTTCGAGATTTTACTGAAACCCAATAGATTTCGACCTTGGAGTCACTGTTGCTACTCAAATTAATTCGGCCACTGAAAATGATTGCAATTCAGGCCACTTGAAATTGTAAATAAGCTCTCGATCCCTGCAGTTTGACAGACCGTCCTTGATATTTCGTCTTATGAAAACTTCTTCTCGGAAAATATCTCCAACAATAACAGCCACAACTGCAAACTGGAAAACTCTCAGGCTGAGCCAAGACCAAGGCTCTGATACCACTGTAATATCCCGGATGGGATATTTTAACTAAAATGCAGAAAAATACTGAATACCACAATTTGTCGTAAATAATCATTCATTCAACAGAAGATTGCCATGTAAAATTAAAAGACAAGAAACACTGCAATCCAATACCATATAGAACAGAAGAAAAATCTCAGCTTTTATTATAGATAATAAACAGGGGTTTACATAATGATGCGACCCAGAAAGTGAGTGTTTTGACACCAAGATAAGGCTGAACGACGCGGCCACAAAACGAAGCTACTTTTGCACTCTCCCTCCCGACGAGTGACCTTGGAAACCACCCCCTTTGAAATGAGCTAAACACAGTTGAAGATCTGGATGATCCTCACACCAAACTCTGAAGCTCTGTGAAACCCCTAAGTGAAGTCTCCTCAAAAGTACTGGGTTTCCGTCCAACACTCACAACTCACCCGAGGGTTTTCGTCCTGGGGCTACGGCTGAAGTAGAGAATCCACGTTCTCAAACCTCTCATACACAAGAAAATGATCTACTCCAAAGATGTCTCCCAATGGCCTCCTCCCTTTCTTTTATAGATCCCTTGGAGCCTTTTCGAGCATTATTTTATTATTATTTTATTCATGGAGCACTTTTCCCTTTTATTAAAATATTATAAAATATTCCTTTTTAATGCAGAAAAGGGTAAATCGGCTACCACGCCTCCTCCGGTCACTGAACTCTGTGTCTAACTGTCCCATCGTGTAGGTCTCCTCGTCACGGTTCCAATGAGCTATTACACTAAGGTGTTCCATCATGTATTCCTCCCGGAATGCCACCTTGAGCATAATCAGCTGAGTTAAGCCCATAAATAACTCAAAATTCCGAAAGTTATCAAAATGCATCGGAACGAAAGCCAAACTGCTCGGATGATGGAATATATCAAGCGAATGCCTCCGAACACCATGAAAACTCCTCAAAACTCCTCCGAAAAGCTCCTGAGCCCACTGATAGCACCAATCTGTACATGTGACCTGTCTGCTCCTAACTCTAGAAGTCCCTCCTAGACCTGTCACGGGTGATACCAAAAATGGGAACATTACACATAACCAAGTCGAACGTTATTATAATATAATGGTATTGATTTTATAAGACGTTGGATATTGATCCAAAGGCTTTTAAATATGTTGTGGGCCAGACTTTTATGTGTAACGAGCTATATGTTTATCTGGGGTTTAATAAAGTGCAGCGGGCCAGCATAATATTTGGGCGTGAAGTAAAGTCTTGACATGTGTTGAACAAGAGATGTGGGCCCAAGAGAAAGATAGGAAATTGTATGTGATGCGATGGTTGTTTAATAGCCAAATGTTAATATGTTACATGGCTAAGTCTATGCTGTGAGTGGAAGCGTTAAGTAAACTATGGAGCCCAAAAGGTTATATAACTATATATATATTAGTTTTGGGTTTAAATCTGAGTCAAAGACTTAATATAATGTTGACAGAGGATATTATATGTGTAGTGTGGGACCCCATGTAAAACGGAAGAGTTCAATACATGTTTATTTTGAGAATCTTAACCCAAGCTGAAGGATATGTAAAAGTTGAAGCGACAATATATATATATGTAGCGCTTTATATACAAGGGACCAAGGTTACAATATAAAGCATATGTATTATATTCTTGTGCGCGAGATTAAAAGAACAAAAGGTTATATTGTTTGAGTTTAAAACAAACGAAGTATTATAAGGTGGGACCCTCACGAATCGCATCGGAGAAAATTATGGCAGTGGAACATGTTAATAAAGGTTGCGATTAAGAAGTGGACCTGATTCATTATAAACAGTGATTCTCATGTATTTGAGTTCCGGATTAAAGTGCATCACAGTGAACCATCACATAGAAGGTGAAAGAGTGACGAACAAATTGAAAGTTCTGATTGTGATTGAGTGATTGGATGATAGCCATCGGATTTGCTGAAGAATGGACGGCGGATATGAGTCGTTTGATTACATGGTGGGGCCTTTGCTCATCGTATCGGAGAATTCCAATTGCATTGGCGCAGTGAAGTACAAGTGAACAGTGAACCATTGCATTGGAGTAAAGCATAACATCAGAACATACCATTGAAAGTTCCGATTGCGATCAATCGCATCGGAACCATCGCAAGAGGTGTAATCGCATCGGAGCATAAGAAAAGATCGATTAGTTGAACAGAAAAGGCATTTTATATATTAAACGGGTCTATTATGATTATATCGCCGAGAGGCATTTGCGTTATATAGAAAGGGCAGTTTATATGTTACAAATGCCTTTATTATTACGCTGAGAGGTGATTTGCGTTATATAAAAAGCGTAGTTAAATATATGCAGGAGTTACGCAACAACAGTGAACAGAAAATCATATAGAGAAGAAAAAGACAGAGAGCTGCAGAAAAGACAACACGCAGTGATCCAAAAGGCTGAATGGGTTGAGTTGGAATTCACATTGTAACTACATGCAATTTTTTAATTGGTTTATATTGTTTGTGATGCACTGGCAAGTCTCCATAGGAAACAAAACTCCACTGTAAAACTGAAAGTTGTAAAAATTGCTGTAGTTTTCTGAATGAGCTAGATGAGGAAGTGAGGAGGCAAAAGATGAAGAGTCAGGGCAATTCACTTTGAATTCCCAGTGGAATACGAGCAGTTATGAGGCAAACTATATAAAGGATATCACATTGATATGCAGAAAGAGGTTAGAGAATGCAGAGTATGAAGAATTGAGGCAGAGAAGATAAGAAGAAGGAGCAGCAAAAAGAGATGCTATAAGACAGATTTGAAGACTGGAGGACAACACAAAAGAAGGTACAGAATAGAGTTGATATCCAAGGTAAATCAGAAAATGTTTTCTTTTGATAGAATGAGGAAGTTGAAGCTTGATAGATGTCAGTTGTAATTGACCGAGGTTGGAGCCTCCTGTAGGTTGGTGCGTGCAGAAAATTAGTGGTGAGAGGAGTTGGAGCTTGCCTTTGCATCACAACAATAATAAGATGTGGTTTTCTCCCTTTATGGGTTTCCACTTATATCTGCTTTGTCTATCTGTGTGTTGCCTATGTGTTGATATGTTCTATACAATCTTTGCTTAATGCTTGTTGCTCTCATAATAAGTTTAGTGTCATTATCTTAATACTTTAACATACACATATTAAAGGTAATTTCACATATATAGTTGATTATAAAATTAAGTTGTAAATAAGCTTGATGAAAAGTTAAAAAAAAATCATGAATGTGTTAAAATGATTCACCCCCCCCCCCCCCCCCTCTCAGTTTAACTAAGGATTCAACAATTGGTATTAGAGGGGGTTCCTTTTGTACCAGTTTAACAACTGAAAGGAGATCCTAGGTCCCCAGGATGGCTAGTCAAGAAGGAAGCTCAACCAATAAAGCCCCTTTTTTTACCGGTGCTAATTATGCCTTCTGGAAAATAAGAATGAGAGCATACATAATGTCTTTAGGAATAGAAGTTTGGGCTGCTGTGGAATTTGGATATGCCCCAAACGCAACTGACTCAAAGAAAGAAGCTAAACAAGATTTTGTAGCTAATGCAAAGGCCATGAATGCAATCTTAAATGGACTGTGTGAGGCAGAATTTATCACAGTAATGCACAGCAACACTGCCAAAGAGATGTGGGATACTCTAGAGAACATCCATGAGGGAGACAAGAAGGTGAAGACTACCAAACTTCAAGTCTATAGAGCCCAATTTGAAAATTTAAAAATGAATGATGATGAAGACATTGCCAGCTTCCTTTTAAGGGTTGCAGAAATAGTAAATAACATGAAAGCTCTAGGGGAAACCATAAAAGAAGCTGTAATTGTTCAAAATATTCTGAGATCTCTTCCACCCAGCTTTAACCCCAAGGTTTCTGCCATAGAAGAAACAGCGGATTGGGAAACCTTGACCATGAACCAGTTACTTGGAAATCTAACAACCTATGAGATGAGACTGCCATAGAGGAAGCCAAATGTGAGGGAGGCAGCCTTTAAGACAGAGAAGAAAAAAGAAGAAAAGGAAGATATATGCTCTTGCTCTGATAAAGAAGATGCCAAATTTGTCAAGAAACTGGATAGAGGCTCAGGTAAATATAAAGGTAAACTTCCATTTAAATGCTTTAACTGTGGAAGAGTTGGAAACTATGCTGCTAAGTGTCCTCATAAGAAAACAAGGAATCAGGCTCAAGAATCAGAGAAAACTATATCAAAGAACTGGCAGAAAGGAAAGAAATTCAATAGAAAATCTTTCTATGCTCAACAAGACAGCAGTGCATCTGAAGACTCAGATGAACCCTCAAGTGAAGAAGGAACCTCTGAATTTATGTTGATGGCCATAGAATAAATTGAAGGACTCCTTCTAGAATATGAAGAAGAAGGTGAAGTTGATCTTGAGGGGGAGCTAAGAAGTGCCCTAGAGGAGATTGACAGACTCAAATTGAAGTGCAGAAAACAGAAAGACATTCTCCTCAAGTATGTAAGAGAAGAACAAAATTCAGAAGTTCTCATTTAGCTGAAAGATGAACTTGAAGAAGCCAAGAAGGTAGAAGACATGTTACTTAAGCAAATTAAGGATAAAATACAGGAACAAGAGAAATTGGAAGAAGAAGTAGTATCCCTCAGGAAGAAATTAGAAAATGCCCAAAGGAAAGTGTCAATAAATTCTTCTCAAATGACAAGCTCTGGTAAGTTGAATGGAATTCTGGATGCTCAAAGATCTCCTCTGATAAAAACTGGGATAGGCTATGAAGGAGAATCAAGTAAAGGCAAAGAAAAGGAAAAGAAAAATATTATTTTTGTAAAAGAAAATAAGGATGATGAAGCAGCTCAGATAATTCCTACAGAAGAAGAAACATGCAATGAAGGAGACAGAAACCAGAAGGAACCTGTTGACACCTAATCCTATGGGTTGGGTGTGGATATGTAATATTGTATAATAAATAATATTAGGAAATAAGGAAGGCCAAGAGTCATTGGGAGATGAATCCCAATAGCCTCACCTCCATGTATAAATACATGTACATTCTTCAGCTAATACACATTCTGATTTGTGGAGTTACCTCCTGGTTTGACATGGTATCAGAGCCAGTCCCACTATTGACATTTTTGCCTGTGGTGTAACTCCGTCATTCCTTTGCTCAGTCAGTTTTTATGCTAGTTTTTGCTGCTCTATTAAAATGCTGTACTGTAATTCTGCATTTTTTTTATCTCTGCAATTTATGCACAGCTCTGACATTTGCAGCTCCTGAAGATTCTGCAATTTGCAGTCCCTGAAATTCTGCAATTTGCAGTTCCAGCAGATACCTGCCACTCTGCAATTTTGCAGTCCTGCAAATATCTAATTCCAAATTTTTTAAAACGGCCTCTCGGCCTCTCCATCGCCCTCCATACCTCACACGCAACCCAGCCCCCTTACACCACTCATCTCCCACATCAATCCCGTCCCCTCTCCTCTCCTCTCCTCTACCCGCCTTCCCCTATCCATGCTCCCCTCCCCATACCAACTCACCAACGAATTCTACTCATGCCACCTTACATTTCCCTCACGCGCTATCACTCCCATAACCCACAGCAGCGACCCTTCCCGTCCATGTTGATTGTCGCTCTGTCGACCATTTAATATCACTGCTCTACCTGTCCTCCCTACAACTCTCGCCGGCGCCTCCCATCCCAGCCCTTCTCTGCAGCATTACACTCGCTCTTGTGGCCTTTCGGCCCTCCCCGACTGCACAGAACCGCTAACCTATTAATATAACGCACACAGCCCTCGTGGCTCGTGGCCCGTTTGTAATACGCTGCACACAGTACTACGCTTATTGTACCTCCCTGCCTGCGCATACCCCGTCTCTATATCTACCCTACCCCCGCTACATCCTACCCACCCCTCCCTCCACGCTGTTTTAACTCCATATCCAATACATATTACGCTGTCCGCCTGTCATATGCTATATAACTAACATATATAATACGCCCTCCACGCTGCATATATAATACCGCCCTTCATGCTGTCATATATAATACTCCTCCACGCTGTTTGTAATACCTCTCCCATTTCTTATAATACCGCCCTCCTACACTCCATTATAATAGCGCCCTCCTACACTCCATTATAACGCGCTGTCTGTCATATAAATAATACAGTTTGTCATATATAATACAACGTTGTGGTATTACATACCGCTCCCCTCCTCCCATTTGTATACATCACCCTCTCCCATTTCTTAATACCATTCCTTTTTTTACCACTATTTCCACTCCACCCCCCGCACATATTTATACCACTTTCCCATATTCAATACCGCCTCCATCATATATAACACAATATCCATATAAATTTTTTACTCCAAACAAAAAAATATATATATATTTTTTTGGTGCAGAATTCAGTATTTGCAGCAAACTGCTTTTGTCCCCTTTAATTGAGTAAATTTCCAGAATTGAAGATTTTCTAGCAAAATTTTTCCTCTTCAAAAGAATTTTTTCCAGCAAACTAATGCATTCTCTCATATCTATTGTTGGGGTGGTTCTCTCCGGCAAAGAGAACTATCTTGAATGGTCTCGGAAGATTAAACACACACTCATTTTTAATGAGTTGTGGAAAGGAATATGTGAAGGACAAGAAGGAAATCCACCAGCAAAGCCCACTTCAGACAAAGAGCTCGCCATTTGGGAAAACAAGAACTGCAAGGCCTATGCCTTGATTGCAGCTTCCGTAAATGAAGAGGTGAGCCGCCACATTTCATCTTTCTCAAATGCCTATGATGCCTTGAGAAAGCTAAAAGAACTCTATGAATCACATTCAAAATTAGAAAATTTTCAATTGATGATTAAGCTGTTCAGTCTTGAAATGAAGAATGATGATCCCCTTGCTTTAGCTTCAGAAGTTAGATCTATCATGCATGATATTGATAGCACTGGTGTAAAAATGGACATACCTCTCATAGCATATGTTAAAGCATTATATCCTGCTTACTCACATTATCTTGAGTCATTACAAGCAAGTGGAAACCTTGAACATATCACCTTTGATACACTTGAGAAAAAGTTTGCAGAAAGAGAGAAAGCTTTCGGGAAGATGACAGTCCCTTCGTCTTTTGAAGAGGCTGCATACTTGGCACATAGAGAAAAGAGTCATGCTTCAGATTCATCCAGAGGAAGAGGTGGCAGAAGAGGAAGAGGAAGAAGAAACTTCACAGAAAGGGGGGGCAGACAATTTGACAAATCCAATCTTTATTGCACACGTTGCAATAAAGATGGACATGATGCATCCAAATGCAGGACACCTTGGGAGAAAATTGAGCAGCAAAGAAATCAAGACAAAGGTAAAACCAATGACAAAGACAAAGGTAAAGCACCTGAATCTGCTCATTATGTTCTAGCACATTGTAACAATGGAGTAATTGAAGACTTGTTTGATGTTTCATTTACTTCATGGAGAGATGATTGGTTGCTAGATTCAGGAGCAACATGTCACATGACATTTAGAAAAGATTTTTTTGAAGATTTCACTGACAAAGTTGATGGAGCAGTATATTTCGCAGATAAATCCAAACTCAAGCCATCGGGGCTTGGCACAGTCAGGCTTAAACTGCCTGGTCTTCCTGATCATATCCTACATGAGGTTCTATACCTCCCGGAGTTGAAGAGAAACTTGTTGTCCCTGATCGAAATCCGGCAGCAAGGACACTCAGTTCACTTGTTTGATGGCAAGGCAGAGGTCAGATCAGCATCAGATCACTCACTTGTCATAGAGGGAATAGAAGAAGGGAGACTCTTGAAGCTGAAAGGTTCATCTGCTCATGCTCAAAACTTTGCATTCAGTTCACATCATGATGAAGGTACATTCCCATCAAGTCTTTTATGGCATGCTAGATTTGGACACTTAAATTATGACAACCTTCGTTTGTTGAAGAAAAATGGTGTTAATGGACTACCTACAATTCCTAGAAAACCTAAGGAATGTGATGCTTGTATTCTAGGAAAGCATAGCAAACAACCATTTCATGATTCACACTCCAGAGCACATAGAAAACTTGAGCGTGTTCATTCAGATTTATGTGGCCCTATGCCTATTGCTTCTGCAAATGGAAATAAATACATGATGACATTTATTGATGACTACACCAGAATGTGTTGGATTTACTTATTGAAGAACAAGTCTGATGCTTTTCAAACATTCAAAAATTTTCATGCATGGATAGAAAATGATGCACAAACTCATATTGGCTCTCTACGTACTGATAATGGAAAAGAATACACTTCAAACGAATTTGAAAATTATCTTCGTCAACATGGAATCAAACATCAAACAAATGTGCCATATAATCCCCAACAGAATGGTGTAGCTGAAAGAATGAACAAAACTATTTTAAATATGGTTCACTCCATGTTATTTTTCAAGAATGTAAAATCGATGTTTTGGGCTGATGCAGTTCTATGTGCTGTTTACATAAAAAATAGGTGTCCTTCAAGTTCAATTAGAAACAAAACTCCTTTTGAAATGTGGCATGGCCACATTCCTTCGGTAAAGCATTTCAGGGTCTTTGGGTCCACCTGTTATGCCTTGATACCCAAGGGTCAAAGGAATAAACTTGGTGCTAGAAGTCGAAAATGTATCTTCTTAGGGTACTCCAATACCTCTGTTAAGCCCGCCATCAACTACCCCACTTAGCGATACACCCCATTTTTCAAATGGGATTAAGTCATGTTCGACGTGGATTTTTCCCATTCGAAGATTCCATCATCCGGTTTCGATCGACAGTTATAATGATGTAAACATTACGCATGTAATGATGCTAAAAATGATCTAAGTGGAACTGTCCATGTATGTAACAACCTAGGTAAGCCTAGTATGTTGTTGATGATCTCTATCCTAGGAGGTTTTTCGTCTCACTGATTCACGAAAGTGATCGGCAGAGTTTTTCCCTCCAGCCTCACCCCAAAGCTAGGGTGGATTTTGTCATCAGCATGCTAAGTGAGTCCTAGTGTTCTATTGAGTCTTTGTAAAAGTAGTTTGAACTACTTGGTCTACTAGATCATATGTTGAGTCGCAGAACTGGGTATTTATTTGAGGGTCTATACAAATGGGTTTTCCCCCTTCATGTATGTAAATGTATTATCTCTTGTAAAAGAGGGTTGGAAAAATAATTATAATCCCCTCTTAGTCAATTAATTAAATTTTCTGGTCAATTAATTAATAAAATCCTAAACCAGAAATTTAATTAATTTAGGGTCCTAAATTAGGATTAAATCTTTAAAGGAAAAATTTGTTGGTCCTTGGAAAATGATTTTGACAGCCCCAGGCCAAGGGAATATTGAGAATTTTAAGAAATATTGGACCCTTGGGCCCTGGTGGTTAAGTCAAGGTCAAAATTTTGGGGTAATTAACTTAAAAATAATATTTTTAAGTTAATTAAAATTGAATTAAATGATAAATTCGTTTTTTTCCCAAAATTTTAATTTCAACGTTCCGGATTAAAAGATAATTAAATCTTTTGGACGGTTGAGATTATTTTGACGAGGATCATCCAAACTAGCCGTTAGAGATCTAGTCCTATAAATTTAGAGGTCTTTGTCAGTATTGAATCATCCGATCTTAGGATCGTGCACTTGCTCTTAGAAGCTCTTGTAAACTTTTTTTTGAGGAATAAAGCAAAAGACTTTGGGGTTACAAATCTGGATGTTCCTTCTCAGATCTATGTGGTGAATTCTCTCTAAACTCTGCTACTTGGTTTCTTGCATTTTATGGTTGATGGCCTTCATGGATTAATCTGCATATAGGTATCTTATGCGGTTTTCTGGGTTTATAAAATAACATTTTGATTTTTTTAAGGGTCTCATGTTGTTTTCTTAAATCTCTATCAGTCTAAAGTTCAGATCTAAGTGTGCAGGGAATTTTTTTTTAAGATTGGGCGTCTGGGGAAGTCTTCGGTTGGACCAGCCAACTCTCAATAAACATAAATCTGATAAGCTCTTTATTTGTTAAATTTCGGGTCTATCTTACGATATTTGTGATTTTGCAGGGTTTCGAAGGCTTGTGCCTCTCACTTAAATTTTAAACTTCTGAAAATTGTGCTAAACGGATTCAGATCTGACCATGAGGGTTTTTTTTAATTGTAAATTAGTTGTAAATTTGTAAATTGTTCAAGGTTGTTAGGGTTTAATCTTTAAAACTGGCGTGTGTGTCTTCAAATCGAGCTGTTGTTGCAGGTTACAGGTTCAAATCAGAAATTTTTTTAAGATCCAAGGCAGATGCGGCTTGTAAAGACGGTCTGGCCTCCGCTGCTTGTGGAGGCAAATACGGACAACATTTGGATTTATAAGGCAAGAGATACGAGCATAAAGAAAATCTAAAGCTTGCTGGGGTAGATTTGTGTGCACGGGGTTCCAATACGTAACCGCGAGGTTACCGCCTAGCCTCATCCTGACGTCGCGTCTTCCCTCTGCTGTCGGCATCTTTCTCGAAGATCCATACGTTATGCCTTAGTCTGTGTGGCTCACTGAGTCCAAGCTGGCCCTCCATTCTGCTCATCGAACCCTCATCCCTTCGACCTACCCTTCCGGCATCACTGCAACTGCAAACACAATAAAAACACAAAACGCACACATAAAATCGAATCCCGTCGACTTCTGTCTCTCCCCGCGTGGTCCTTTCTGCTCCCGCCGTTAAGAGTCATTACCCTCGCCCTTTTTCACGCTGTCGTCCAAACTGATCTGTATTCTTCTGCCCTCGACGTCAAGCCTGTCGCTGCTGTCCAGTCCAGCTGCAAACGACAAAAGAAGTTGAACTCAAAGCTAGATCTGCAAAACCGCAAGAAAGGTCACAGAAAAATCGCGTCGAAGTCCCTCTGTCCGCCGTCCAAGCTCACCTGCGGAACAAAACAGCAAACATTCGAAAGCGTTCATGTGTATATGCGTTAATTTTTTTTTATGTATAGTTCTGATTTAGTTTTAAGGCTTCAATAAAATTCGATGTTTTAATGTTTAGTTTAGGTTAGTCCGTAGGTTTTATTCGTTAGATTTTCATTTTAGTGTGTAGTGTAAGTTTTGGTTAGATTTTTTTTTTTTTTTTAAATTAACATTCGATTTTAATGTATATATTTTAAATATTAGTTTAATGCTAACTTAGTTTTAGTTTTTAATTTCTAACTTTTAGTTTTAGATTTAGTTTTAGATTCTAATTTTTCATTTTAATTTAGTTTTATTTTAATTTGTTTAGTTTTATTTCATTTTTGACTTAGTTTTAATGTAGTTTAACTTTAAAATCTAATTTTAGTTTGTTTTAGTTTTAGAATTAAATTTTAACTTTAGCTTTATTTAGAGTTTAAATTTAGATTTTTTATTTGTTTTAGATTTATAAAATAGAAAATACCAAAAAAATATAAAATACAAAAATATAAAAAAAATTTCAAAATTTCAATAGTCAAATGTGCTAAGTTTGTTTTTATCTAAAGTTTTGACTATAGAGGCATTGTCTGGATCGAAATTAATTGAGCGTTTTAAATCCTGGCATTCATGGTTGTGGTTTTTTTTAATTGAATATCATCATCATCAATCGTGTTTTTATTATAAGCAGCAGTTAATCGTCATTGCTTGTTTCTAATTGCATAGCGAGATCTCGTTTGACTCCTTTAGGCACTGGTCTTAACGTAAAATCTAATTTAGATCTGTGGAATCTCGCTCATTTTATCAAGCATTTGATGTTTTAGCTGTGTCTCCTAGATTTATCCTTCATTTCATAATAGGGTCTACCTCCCTTAGCCTGCAAGGAGACAGCTTAAAAAGAGAGATTGGGGATAAAGGTGACAGCCCCCAGTCTGAGCCGTTGTCGCGGTGCCCTGGACAATCTGTGCGACAACATTTTTTGGCGCCGTTGCCGGGGATAGAGTTTTTCTGTCCTTGGTTTTAACGACATTTTATAATCTTCTGATCTTTCATCACCATTCATTAGCCTGTCGCAAGCGATCTCATTCTTCTGGCGTCTTTTCATCTCTTCATATTTTCATCGTCTTATCTCTCGTCATATCACTAATCATCTAATCGTCGTATCTTTAGCACCTGGACATTTTGGTTGGCTTCTTGTTTGGGTGGCGACTCCACTTATTCATCTTTTTACTCCCAGACAAGAATCCCCCTGTGATATCCATCTGCTATCTCTCGATTATTTCTTTTGTTTTAGAATTAGTTTCATGTTCAAGTGGCGACTCCATTTCTTTCATTTCTTACAAGAGTTCCTGCTAGGAAGTTCACTTCTTGAGGACTCTTTGACTATTCTTGAACACGGATCTATTTCTTAAATTTTAAGCAGGTCATAATGGATGACACCTTTCATGACATGCCGGAAGAGGCCACTTCAAAATTGCCCTTTTTCTCAGGTGGTGATCCAGGCACTGCTCTATTACATCTAAGGACGGTCAAACTTTTTATACATAAATATTGTCGTCCTTCACAATATAATCATGAAGATGTCAAGATACGTGTCTTTGGCTATTCTTTAAAAGGTGATGCTATCGATTGGTTTCGAAATTGTCCTGAAGAGTATTGTTTACAAGATATCATCAATGCTTTTACAGATAAATATATAAAACAAAATGACTCGCCTTGTGTTTCCAATATTATGCAAAATAATAAAATTGATCTTGTAGAAGATTCGGCTATCAGCAGGAGTTTTCCAAACAATTCTCAGGACGAATCCACTTGTGCCACAACATCACAAACCCACGATAGTGGTGAAACAGAAACAAGTTGTCAAATCAGTCTCGACAACGATAAGCATCTTGTTAGCGAATTGATTCAGATGGTTAAAGACATACAGCTAAATCAAGCTCAGGTAATCAAGAATATGGAGGCCAACCAGGCTCAAATCATTAAGAATATGGAACTTAATCAAGAAAAAATAATAGCGGATCATGCCAGGGAAATTGGTTCTATGCAGAACAGATTAAAGGTCATGGAATTTAATCACTCCAATCAAATAATTGCCATGGAGGAAAAACTTGTTAAGGAAATGATGATCATGGAAACAAATCATAAGAAAGAGATGAACTGTATGCAAAATTTCTTCATGGCCATGAAAGCGGACAATGATAAAATGATTCAAAACATGGAAGCTAACCAGATCAATCTTCAGAACCGGATAAATACCTTAGAAGAAAGTCATGCACAGGAAATAAATGTCATGGAAAACAGGTTAAAAATGATGGAAGTTAATCATTCTAATCAGATATCTCTGCAACACAAATTGTCAACTATTGAAGAAATGCATGCCAAGGAGATGAGTTCCATACAGAAGAAGTTGGAAAAAATGGAAATATCACACATGCAAGATTTCCAACCCAAGTCAGATTTGTCAAAAGATCATAAGCCTCCCAGTTTGCTGAAGCAGTTTCCATCTCATCACACGGAGGTCACTTTTCCCATTAAGGAAGAGTTAACTATGGCTACAAAGGATGTTGAAAAAGACCAAGCTTATGTGTCACCATTGACAGAGTATATTCAAAATAAGATTGGTTGCGCTCCAGGTTCATCAAAGGTTTTGTACGAGGAATTTCAAGATAAGGACAAGAAATCTACAATAGCCTCATTGTTGACATCACAACCCACTCAGACGAAGAGAAAGAAAAAGAAAGGAAAAAGTAAGCGGTTTGATTCGTCTGATGGTCGAGAGCAGCTTGACATTCGGATAAAACAGAGTCCTACATTATGCAAGATCGGCCATGGCACATCTAAAAAGCAGCCAACAGACTTGCCTAAAAGTAGGCAAATGCTTAGCATACACTATATTGAGCACATCTGATGCCACAGGGCATCCTCTGTATCGTATTTCTAACCCTACTCCTCGTTATTTCAGCATTTCATTTTGCAGTTAGAGTAGATTTATTTTTCATGTTAAATAGAATAATGAATAAAAGAAGAGCTTCTATTTTTCATGTGCTTAATGTTATATGATGATATTTGGATGGACGCTACTTATATAATCTTGTGTGTTGCTTGGATGCAGATTCTGGATTCTCACATTCCTTCGATGAAGCAACGTGTCCCCAAGTAGAGCCAGATGTTGACCACACTTCGTCAACTACCCCATAGCAGTACACCCCCATTTTTTCAAATGGGATTCGTCATGTTCGACGTGGTTGCACCATTCAGATTCCATCATCCAGTTTCGATAGTTTTTATAATGATGTAAACCCATTCTGCATGTAATGATGTAAATGATCTAAGTAGGACTGTCCATGTATGTAACAACCTAGGTAAGCCTAGTATGTTGTTGATGATCTCTATCCTAGGAGGTTTTTCATCTCACTGATTCACGAAAGTGATCGGCAGAGTTTTTCCCTCCAGCCTCACCCCAAAGCTAGGATGGATTTTGTCATCAGCATGCTAAGTGAGTCCTAGTGTTCTATCGAGTCGTTGTAAAAGTAGTTTGAACTACTTGGTCTACTAGATCATATGTTGAGTCGCAGAACTGGGTATTTATTTGAGGGTCTATACAAATGGGTTTTCCCCCTTCATGTATGTAAATGTATTATCTCTTGTAAAAGAGGGTTGGAAAAATAATTATAATCCCCTCTTAGTCAATTAATTAAATTTTCTGGTCAATTAATTAATAAAATCCTAAACCAGAAATTTAATTAATTTAGGGTCCTAAATTAGGATTAAATCTTTAAAGGCAAAATTTGTTGGTCCTTGGAAAATGATTTGACAGCCCCAAGCCAAGGGAATATTGAGAATTTTAAGAAATATTGGACCCTTGGGCCCTGGTGGTTAAGTCAAGGTCAAAATTTTGGGGTAATTAACTCAAAAAATAATATTTTTGAGTTAATTAAAATTGAATTAAATGATAAATTCGTTTTTTCCCCAAAATTTTAATTTCAACGCTCCGGATTAAAAGATAATTAAATCTTTTGGACGGTTGAGATTATTTTGACGAGGATCATCCAAACTAGTCGTTAGAGATCTAGTCCTATAAATTTAGAGGTCTTTGTCATTCTTGGATCATCCGATCTCAGAATCGTGCACTTGCTCTTAGAAGCTCTTGTAAACTTTTTTTTGAGGAATAAAGCTAAAGACTTTGGGGTTACAAATCTGGATGTTCCTTCTCAGATCTATGTGGTGAATTGTCTCTAAACTCTGCTACTTGGTTTTTTGCATTTTATGGTTGATGGCCTACATGGATTAATCTGCATACAGGTATCTTGTGCAGTTTTCTGGGTTTATAAAATAACATTCTGATTTTTCTAAGGGTCTCATGTTGTTTTCTTAAATCTCTATCAGTCTAAAGTTCAGATCTAAGTGTGCAGGGAAATTTTTTTAAGATTGGGCGTCTGGGGAAGTCTTCGGTTGGACCAACCGACTCTCAATAAGCATAAATCTGATAAGCTCTTTATTTGTTAAATTCCGGGTCTATCTTACGATATTTGTGATTTTGCAGGGTTTCGAAGGCTTGTGCCTCTCACCTAAACTTTAAATCTCTGAAAAATTGTGCTAAAATGGATTTTAAATCTGACCTTGAGGGTTTTGAACTTGTAAATTAGTTGTAAATTTGTAAATTGTTCAAGATTGTTAGGGTTTAATCATTAAAATTGATGTGTGTTGTCAGATCTGGCTGTCTTTACAGGTTACAGGTGCAATTCGAAATTTTTTTTAAGATCCAAGGCAGATCTGGCTTGTAAAGGCCAGATCTGGCCTCAAAACCCCACTGTGGGCAAATCTGGACACTGTTTTGGATTTATAGAGCAAGAGATCTGAGCATAAAGAAAATCTAAAGCTTGCTAGGTGAATTTGTGTGCACAGGGTTTCAATCTGTCTTCATCAAGGTTCTGCATGCCCTAGCCCTCATCTGCTGTCCAACGTCTTCCCTACTGCTGTCAGCATCTTTCTCAGATCCATCTGTTATGCCTTCCGTCCTGCTTAAGCTCCACTGCGTCCAAGCTGGCCCTCCGAAATTTTCTGCTCAATCGAACCCTCATCCCTTCGACCTACCCTTCCGGCATCACTGCAACTGCAAACACAATAAAAACACAAAACGCACACATAAAATCGAATCCCGTCGACTTCTGTCTCTCCCCGCGTGGTCCTTTCTGCTCCCGCCGTCAAGAGTCATTACCCTCGCCCTTTTTCACGCTGTCGTCCAAACTGATCTGTATTCTTCTGCCCTCGACGTCAAGCCTGTCGCTGCTGTCCAGTCCAGCTGCAAACGACAAAAGAAGTTGAACTCAAAGCTAGATCTGCAAAACCGCAAGAAAGGTCACAGAAAAATCGCGTCGAAGTCCCTCTGTCCGCCGTCCAAGCTCACCTGCGGAACAAAACAGCAAACATTCGAAAGCGTTCATGTGTATATGCGTTAATTTTTTTTTATGTATAGTTCTGATTTAGTTTTAAGGCTTCAATAAAATTCGATGTTTTAATGTTTAGTTTAGGTTAGTCCGTAGGTTTTATTCGTTAGATTTTCATTTTAGTGTGTAGTGTAAGTTTTGGTTAGATTTTTTTTTTAAATTAACATTCGATTTTAATGTATATATTTTAAATATTAGTTTAATGCTAACTTAGTTTTAGTTTTTAATTTCTAACTTTTAGTTTTAGATTTAGTTTTAGATTCTAATTTTTCATTTTAATTTAGTTTTATTTTAATTTGTTTAGTTTTATTTCATTTTTGACTTAGTTTTAATGTAGTTTAACTTTAAAATCTAATTTTAGTTTGTTTTAGTTTTAGAATTAAATTTTAACTTTAGCTTTATTTAGAGTTTAAATTTAGATTTTTTATTTGTTTTAGATTTATAAAATAGAAAATACCAAAAAAATATAAAATACAAAAATATAAAAAAAATTTCAAAATTTCAATAGTCAAATGTGCTAAGTTTGTTTTTATCTAAAGTTTTGACTATAGAGGCATTGTCTGGATCGAAATTAATTGAGCGTTTTAAATCCTGGCATTCATGGTTGTGGTTTTTTTTAATTGAATATCATCATCATCAATCGTGTTTTTATTATAAGCAGCAGTTAATCGTCATTGCTTGTTTCTAATTGCATAGCGAGATCTCGTTTGACTCCTTTAGGCACTGGTCTTAACGTAAAATCTAATTTAGATCTGTGGAATCTCGCTCATTTTATCAAGCATTTGATGTTTTAGTACATGTCTATATCTCGTTATCCTTCATTTTCATAATAGGTCTACCTCCCTTGGCACGGGAAACTGACTTAAAAGAAGTTGGGGATAAAGGTGACGACCCCCAATACGTTGTCGCGGTGCTGCAGACAATGCAATGGAAACAACACCTCAATACCTCCAAAGGATATCATCTCTATGATGAAGTAAATAAGAAGTTTGTGATAGCAAGAGATGTCATATTTCTTGAATCTTCCAAGAGTGACAAGGTTTTTGAGCGGCAACTTGATCGCCTGGATAGATTCACACATGCAAAGTCCTTCCAAGAATTTGATAATGTGATTCCACATCTTGAAGGGGGGATTCCGATATTGAATCAAACTGTGGAATCATGTCCTGAAGCACTCTCTCCCCCACATGAAGAAACAACCACGGATGACGCATTGGATGATGTGATTGACAGAATTGGGAGATTGAATCTTGAATCAATCCCAACTCAGTCAAATGACCAGCCTGGGCCATCTCAGAAAGGTCCTCCCAAATGGCTGACAAAGACACTGGAGAATGTTCATCCTGATGAGGTTGGAAAAACAGGAACAAGAAGTTCCACTCAACAAATCGAAGGTGATGTAGATAATTCGGATTCTCCTGTTGATATGGATATTGCTTATAACTGTGAATTGAGTTTGTCTACAGATCATGAACCAACTTCCTTCAAAGAAGCCGCTTCTCATGATGAATGGAAAGAAGTGATGCAGAAGGAGTATGATGCCTTGATAAATAATGGCACTTGGAAGATGGTTGATCCGCCTTTGGGAACAAAACCAATTGGCTGTAAGTGGGTCTACAAGAACAAGTATAAAGCAGATGGCTCACTTGACAAGCACAAGGCCAGGCTTGTGGCAAAAGGTTTTGTACAAAAAGAAGGAATCGATTATGAAGAAAATTTTGCTTCCACAGCAAAATGGACCACCATCCGGACTCTCTTTGCCCTAGCAGCTCAGAATGGATGGAAAGTCCATCAGATGGATGTAAAAACCGCATTTTTGAATGGAGATCTAAAGGAGAAAGTTTATATGTCCCAGCCAGAAGGATTTGTGGTAAAGGGTCAAGAACACAAAGTTTGCAAGCTTATAAAATCCTTGTATGGCCTCAAGCAAGCACCACAAGCCTGGTATGAGAAATTAACCGAGCATCTTCTGAAACTTGACTTCAAACATTTTGATCTTGATGATGCAACTTTGTTTGTTAAGAAAGTTGGAAAAACAGTTGTATATCTTGTGGTGTATGTAGATGATCTTTTGATAACAGGGAACAATGAGAGCTATATTGTATCCATGAAGAAAGAATTGAAGAAAGGTTTTGAAATGACTGATTTGGGTCATGTTCATTACTATCTGGGTATTGAAGTAATTCAACATCCTAAATATATATTTTTTTCTCAAAAGAAGTACATTAGAGATCTTTTGAACAAGGTTGGCATGGATGAATGCAATCCCTTAACCACTCCAATGGAACAAAACTTGAAGCTCACATCTATTGAAGGGAAGGAATTCGAGGATGCAACTAAGTATAGACAACTTATAGGAAGTCTTATCTACTTGACCACCACCAGACCTGACATTTCATTTGCTGTTGGAATCCTCTCAAGGTTCATGCAAAAACCTTGTGAAGGACATTGGTCTGCTGCAAAAAGAGTGTTAAGGTACTTGAAGGGGACTCAAGACTTTGGACTCAAATATATGCAGGTAGGCGACTTTAGCTTGATCAGATACTTTGATTCAGACTTTGATGGCGACAAAGAAACATGGGTGTCTACTACATGTTACACCATGAGTCTTTGATCAGGAGCTGTCTCATGGAGATCACGCAAACATTCAGTTCCAAAAAATTCCACGACCGAGGCAGAATATGTGGCAGCAGCTGAAGCAACAAAGGAAATTGTATGGCTCCGGAAAATCCTAGAAGATTTACAGATGAAACAAATGTATTCCACACCACTCATGATCGACAACACTTCTGCAATAAAGTTGGCCAAGAACCCAAAGTTCCATGATCAAACAAAGCACATCAATACAAAATATCATCTAATTCGACATCATGTTCAGGCCAAAACCATCCATCTACATCATTGTTCCACAAATGAGCAAACTGCTGATATCTTCACCAAAGCACTTGGCAGAGAAAAGTTTGAAAAGTTTAGATCGATGCTTGGACTCACCAACATCCCTTCGGATTAAAGGGGGGAATGTTGACACCTAATCCTATGGGTTGGGTGTGGATATGTAATATTGTATAATAAATAATATTAGGAAATAAGGAAGGCAAAGAGTCATTGGGAGATGAATCCCAATAGCCTCACCTCCATGTATAAATACATGTACATTCTTCAGCTAATACACATTCTGATTTGCGAAGTTACCTCCTGGTTTGACAGAACCTCTAATAACAAAGAATGAAACAAATACTCAACCAACAGAAAAAGGCTTATATACCCCTGAGTATGTCAAATTTGGAAGCCATCAAAGCAGATTCTTCCCTCCTATGAAAAATGCCACCTGTTATGCCTGCCACAAGCTGGGACATATTGCTGCATACTGTCATACAAGGAGGATTAATTCAAACCAGCAAAGGATGCAAACAGTGAAGAGATTATCTCAAGCAAACAAATGGAGAAGACAACCTTTCATCAGGTATGCAAATTGTTTCTATGGATACTGTTTTTACTGTAAGGAATTTGGCCATAAAATCATAGAATGCAGAAAATATGGACAAAGACTGATGTTCAAAACCTCAAGGAGGTTTATGAATCATGGAAAGTTTACTCATACTCATAATTCTGCTAAAAATATGATTAAATGTTGTGTATGCAATAAAATTGGACATATGCCTTCCAAATGTCCTCTCAGAGAATGTGGGTCATCATCTCAGAAAAGGTACCAAACAAAAGGATGCATGCAGTGGAAAAATAAGATGAATAAATGTGACCTGGCTCTAACAGCTCAAGACCTGAAAAGCCAATGGTATTTGGACAGTGGTTGCTCAAAGCATATGACTGGAGATAGAAGCAAGTTTATAACCTTTGATGAAAAGAAATCTGGAAATGTTACTTTTGGCAATGACAAAGCAGGGAAAATCAAAGGAAAAGGCTCAGTCAATCTAGATAATGGCAGAGGAAAGGCCCAAGATGTACTATTTGTGGATGGGCTTAAAGCAAATTTGTTGAGTGTCAGTCAAATGTGTGATAAAGGCTGTGAAGTTATTTTTAGAGCACAAGACTGTGAAGTCAGATCAAGCACCATAGGAAAGACTTTGATCAAAGCTGTTCGAACAGAGAGTAATGTCTACATAGTGAAAGAAGAGAATGAAGCATGCCATCTTAGAAAACTTGAGGAGTCATGGTTATGGCATAGGATATTGGGACATCTTAACTTCGACCATATCATCAGACTGAGCAAGAAGAAAGCTGTCAGAGATATGCCAGCAATAAAAAGGCCTTCAAATACCATATGAAAATCTTGCCACTTGGGCAAACAGACCCGGACATCCTTTAAGACCAAAGATGAGCTATCAACAAGTAGGCCACTTCAACTTGTACACATGGATCTGTGTGGACCTTGAAGAACTAAAACACCAAGTGGATAATCCTACTTCATGCTAATAATAGATGATTTTTCAAGAATGACATGGGTTGCATTTCTCAAATATAAATCGGAAGCACTTGAGAAATTCAAGATATTCAAGGCATTGGCAGAAAATCAAATAGGATGCAAGCTAAAATGCATTAGATCAGACAGAGGAGGTGAATTCACAGACTATGAATTTTCAGACCTATGCAATGAACATGGGATAAAGCAACAGTTTACTATTACAGGGACACCTCAACAGAATGGAGTGGCAGAGAGACAAAATAGGTATGTACAACAAATTTCCAGAGCCATGATGCAATAAAGTAACATTCCCCAAACCTTCTAGGCAGAAGCAGTACACACAACCGTGCATATTCTAAACAAAGCTCATTTAAAACCAAACAGTGACAAGACTCCTTATGAACTATGGCATGGTAAACCAGCATCAATCAAGCACTTTAGAGTCTTTGGAAGCAAGTGTTACATAAAGAATAATGATGAAAATCTGGGGAAGTTTGATGCAAGAGCAGATGAAGGAATATTTTTAGGATATGCATATAAGAGTAAAGGTTACAGGTGCTACAACAAGACTCTTCGGAAAATTGTGGAAAGCATTGATGTAAGATTTTATGAAGAACTACCAAACAAAACAAGAAGTACAGATTGCAGCAATCCTCCAGAAGATTATGAAGAAGAGAATCAAGGTGATGATGAAGTAAGCAAGACAACAGAAGATGTTGAACTGAGCTCGAAATCCCCCTCAAGATACACTCAAAAGAACCATCCAGAAGATCAAATCATTGGGGACAAGAGTGTAGGAGTCCAGACAAGAAGACAGCTAATTGAATAGACAGAAGAGGTATACCTAGCTATGTTATCACAAATAGAGCCAAAGAAGTTTGAAGAAGCCAGCAAGGACAAGTATTGGGTGAATGTTATGAATGAAGAATTGGACCAAATTGAGAAGAAAAATACCTGTGAATTAGTTCCAAGACCCACTGAGAAAAATGTCATAGGCTCAAAATGGGTATTCAAGAATAAAATGAATGAACAAGGACTGGTAATCAGGAATAAAGCCAGACTTGTATGCAAGGGATATTCACAAATTGAAGGTCTTGATTACGATGAAACATTTGCCCCTGTAGCCAGAATGGAAGCTATCAGAATGTTTCTGGCCTTTGCATGCTACCATGACTTCAAGGTATATCAAATGGATGTGAAATCTACCTTCCTGAATGGAGACCTAGAAGAAGAAGTCTACATGGAACAACCAGAAGGATTCTCATTAACAGATAAAGAAGACTATGTGTGCAGACTAAAGAAGGCTCTATATGGACTGAAACAAGCTCCTCGTGCTTGGTACTCAAGGCTGGATAAGTACTTGCAAAAACAAGGCTTTAAGAGAGGAGGAGTAGACAACAATCTATACATAAAAGCCCATGAAAATGAACTCCTGATTGTTGTAGTATATGTTGATGACATCATGTTTGGAAGCAACAAAGACGAGTTAGCAAAAGGATTTGCTGAAGAAATGAAATCAGAGTTTGAGATGTCTATGATTGGAGAGCTCACCTTCTACTTAGGACTTCAAATTCAGCAAAAGAACACAGGTACATTCATCTCACAAGGAAAATACTTAAAAGAGATGTTGAAAAAGTTCAAAATGGAAGACTGCAAACCTGTGTCAACTCCCATGATCACTGGATGCAAGCTATGTGCTAATGATGGATCTGCTGATATAGATCAAAGACTTTACAGATCCATGATAGGAAGTATGCTATACCTAACAGCATCTAGACCAGACATTATGTTGGCAGTAGGACTTGTGGCTAGATATCAAGCAGCACCAAAACAAAATCACCTTCTAGCAGTGAAAAGAATATTCAGATATCTACAAGGAACTGCACAGTATGGGCTATGGTATCCAAAAGGCAAGAGCTTCACTTTGACAGCATATACAAATGCAGATTGGGCCAACTGTGTGGATGACAGGAAAAGCACAAGTGGAGGTGCATTCTATTTGGGAAAGAGCCTGGTGGCATGGCTAAGCAAGAAACAAACATCTATCTCTCTATCTACAGCAGAAGCAGAATACATAGCAGCAACAGCATGTTGCACACAAGTCATGTGGATGAAAAAAACTCTCCAAGACATGAAGGTAAGCATTGATGAACCTATCTCTATCAAATGTGATAATACAAGTGCAATAAGTATATCAAAAAATCTTGTACTTCATTCAAAAACTAAACACATCCCAATCAAATACCATTTCCTCAGAGAACAAGTAGCACAGAAGGTAGTGATGTTGGAATATGTGCCAACAAAAGAACAAACAACATATATATTCACAAAACCTCTTGCTAAAGAACCATTCGAATATCTGAGAGACAAACTAGGGGTAGTATCTACAGATGCTACACTCTGACATGAAGAAAAAGCATCATTCCAGGGGGAGAACAGAAAAGAAGACACCATTCCAGGGGGAGATCAGTCAACAAAAAGAGTCACAAAAGAGCCAGAGCAACTAAGCAGGGCATGAAACAGGTCCTCAAGATCAGAGTAACATGGACGAGATTTAAAAGCACACTGGGAAATGGGCAACCCTTTGCCATTGATGTCAAAGGGGGAGGAAAAGCAAGCAACAGAAGAAAGGGTCCTAAAAGGCAAGCAGAGGAAGTGTATTGCCATCAATGCCAAAGGGGGAGACTGTTGGAAATGTTGTCATTGATGGCAAAAGTGATGGCAAAGGAGACAGCATAGATGCAGAGAGATAGAAAAAGAAGACTGTTGAAAGGCAAAGACAGCAAAAGAGGTAAAGTCGCAGAGAGGCAGCAGAGATCTGAAGAGGATGTAGAGGGTCGAGCAGCTGCAAAGCAAGGCCATTTGAAGTAGCCCAGGCTGCAGAATATGCAGAGAATACAGAGAAGCTGTAGAGTGAGTCGAGCAGTAGAGTAAGGTTGCAGAGAGTACAGTGAAACAGAGACAGAAGATACAGAGGCAGAGACAGAGAATACAAAAGTAGAGCCGTGAAATGAAACGGTCGAGCAACAGAGAAAGGTTGCAGAGATTACAGTGAAACAGAGACAGAGAATACAGAGGCAGAGCCGTTAACAAATCCATTGTGAAATGAAAACAGAGGATGTGGAACCATGCAGAACAAGCGGAACCGAAAGGCAGAAGGAATAAATTGATAAATATACACTTTAGTTATAATGCAGGGTTAATACACAAACTGCGCATGTAAACGAAATATGGAGGACAAATAAACTTTGAAGCGGAATCATTAGAACTGGAACCTTGAGTCAAGAGCGGAACCTTGAATAAATAGTAAAACCAAAGGTGAAAATACCAGCAGTATCGCGTGCGTTTGGGAGTGGTAAGTGGATTTCGCTTTTTGAACGCGATCTATGTCGCTGATGGACACGTGTCTTTGGGTGGTATTTGAATACCACTTACACCGCGCAATTTTTGTGTGTTAACCCTCGGCCCAAAGAAAAACACGATATTGCACGTCATCCGTCGGATGGGGGTCCAAAGTTCAGTTGGAGCGCGAGAGTAGGTTGACCGTCCGATCAGAAGAGAAGTTGTCGGGAAGAGAACCGAGGATGTGGGACCTACATACATTGCTGCGAGGCCAAGTATTATGCGAAGTTCAGTGTATTGTGTGTATTATAAAATTTAATAAACAGGCGGAAGGTAAGTAACAAAGCATTGTGGGCCCGAAGGTTATTTAAATTCAAAGTCGTGATATAAAGTCTGAAAGGTCTTTCATACGCTTCGGGGTTGATATAAACTGTATTGTGAATGCAAAGGGATACTGTGGGCCCAAGTATAGTTACATGGAGTTTTTGAGTTTAATATATGGTCTAAAGGTAAGCTACATGACTGTGAAGTACCACATGTAGACTTGGTTTCATAAAACCAAGTCGAACGTTATTATAATATAATGGTATTGATTTTATAAGACGTTGGATATTGATCCAAAGGCTTTGAAATATGTTGTGGGCCAGACTTTTATGTGTAACGAGAGATATGGTTATCTGGGGTTTAATAAAGTGCAGCAGGCCAGCATAATATTTGGGCATGAAGTAAAGTTTTGACATGCGCTGAACGAGAGATGTGGGCCTAAGAGAAAGATAGGAAACTGTATGTAATGCGATGGTTGTTTGATAGCCAAATTTTAATATGTTACATGGCTAAGTCTATGCTATGAGCGGAAGCGTTAAATAAACTATGGAGCCAGAAAGGTTATATAACTATATATATTAGTGTTGGGTTTAAGTCTGAGTCAAAGACTTAATATAATTTTGACAGAGGATATTGTATGTGTAGTGTGGGACCCCATGTAAAACGGAAGAGTTCAATACATGTTTATTCCAAGAATCTTAATCCAAGCTGAAGGATATGTAAAAACTGAAGCGGCAAAATATATATATGTAGCGCTTTATATACAAGGGACGAAGGTTACAATATAAAGCATATGCTTGTGCGCGAGATTAAAAGAACAAAAGGTTCTATTGTTCGGGTTTAAAACAAACGAAGTATTATAAGGTGGGACCCTCACGAATTGCATCGGAGAAAATTATGGCAGCGGAACATGTTAATAAAGGTTGTGAATGCGATTAAGAAGTGGACCCAATTCATTATAAACGGTGACTCTCATGTATTTGAGTTTCGGCTTAAAGTGCATCACAATGAACCATCGCATCGGAGGTGAAAGAGTGATGAACAAATTGAAAGTTACGATTGCGATTGAGCTATTGGATGATAGCCGTCGGATTTGCCGAAGGATGGACGACGGATATGAGTCATTTGATTGCATGGTGGGGCCTTTGCTAATCGCATCGGCACAGTGAAGTGCAAGTGAACAGTGAACCATCGCATCAGAGTAAAGCAGAACATCAGAACATACCCTTGAAAGTTTCGATTGCGATCAATCGCATCGGAACCATCGCAAGAGGTGTAATCGCATCGGAGCATAAGAAAAGATCGATTTGTGAGACCGAAAAGGCATTTTATATATTAAAATGGTCTATTATGATTATATCGCCGAGAGGCATTTGCGTTATATAGAAAGGGTAGTTTATATGTTAAAAATGCCTTTATTATTATTACGCCGAGAGTTGATTTGCGTTATATAAAAAGCGCAGTTAAACATATGCAGGAGTTACGCAACAACAGTGAACATAAAAGCATACAGAGAGGAAAAAGATAGAGATAGCTGCAGAAAAGACACAACACAGTGATCCAAAAGGCTGAATGGGTTGAGTTGGAATTCACATTGTAACTACATGTAATGTTTTAATTGGTTTATATTGTTTGTGATGCACTGGAAAGTCTCTATAGGAAACAAAACTCCACTATAAAACTGAAAGTTGTACAAATTTTTGTAGTTTTTTGAATGAGCTAGATAAAGAAGTAAGGAGGCAAAAGGCGAAGAGTCAAGGCTATTCACTTTGAATTCCCTGTGGTATACGAACAGTTATGAGGCAAACTGTATAAAGGATATCACAGTGATATGCATAGAGAGGTTAGAGAATGCAGAGTATGAAGAATTGAGGCAGAGAAGATAAGAAGAAGGAGGAGCAGAAAGAGATGCTATAAGACAGATTTAAACACTGAAGGACAGCACAAAATAAGGTACAGAACAGAGCTGATATCCAAGGTAAATCAACAAATGTTTTCTTTTGATAGAATGAGGAAGTTGGAGCTTCCCTACCGAGTTGAAGCTTGATAGATGTCAGTTGTAGCTGACTGAGGTTGGAGCCTCCTGTAGGTTGGTGCCTGCAGAAAATCAGTGGTGAGAGGGAGTTGGAGCTTGCCTTTTCATCACAACAATAATAAGATGTGGTTTTCTCCCTTTATGGGTTTCCACTTATATCTGCTATCTCTGTGTGTGTTGCCTATGTGTTGATATGTTCTATCCAATTTGCTCAATACTTGCTTCTTTCATAATAAGTTTGGTGTCACATTATCTTAATACTTGCTACTACATATTAAGACTGTTCACATATAAAGTTGATTATAAAATTAAGTTGTAAATAAGCTTGATGAAAAGTTTTAAAAAACTCATGAATGTGTTAAACTGATTCACCTCCCCCTCTCAGTTTAACTAAGGATTCAACACTGAGCAGGCACTCGAAGTCCCCCGAGGCTGAGTTTGGGATCTTCGCTTGGAGAGACCCGTGTGCTGAACAACACTTGCAGACTTAGCTAAACAACGTAAGCGTGCTCAATATTTGTTAGACAGAAATTCTGAAGATGCATAATAGAATGAATGAGAAGCTAGAACCTCACTCCCTTTTATGCTTGAGACCCTAACATTCCCTTGGGCCCCACTGTGCTGCATTGTATTCCACCACACTGCCTTGCCTACTCTGCATTGTCCTGGCCCACGCTGCCCGTGCGCTGTCCCCTTCCCTACGCTGTCACTTGGTCCCCTTGGGCCCCACGTTGAAGGCATCATGTTGGTTAAGTGACTTTAGGAAGATTATTTCTCCTAAGTTGGGTTATGGGTCCCAACACCCTTTTTTATTTATGACTGAACATTAGAAAAGAAAAATCTGACCAAAAATTAATATTGCCAATTAGCTGCTGCTAATTGGGAATATTACACCAATATGTCAATATTTGGGATTTATTTCAGTTTCTTAACTCTGAGAAACTGAGTTGCAGTGCAACAGTTAGCGGTGGCAGTGTTATGAGCAGCATGATGCAACATTTTGAGAGGCAGTTGCAGTATAGATGCAATAGTGACAGTGGAAGTGTCGTGGGAAGTAGTACAGATTGCAGCAGTGCAGTGGATGAGGGGTAGTAGGCCGAGCATCAGCAGCGTAGAGGATCGATGCCTTGGATTAGGGTGGTACTTCTAGCGAGAAGTATTGCTAGAGCACATTCCTCGCTAAGAGGGAGTGTTGATTTTTGGGTAGCATCGGATGTGATCTAGCTCCGAAATTTTGTGGAGGGGCTAAAACACATGAGATCTCCAAGACCCAGAAATCGTTTGGAGAAATTCCACCTGGAGTGAAAGTTATTCAAATTAATTATTTTTAATGGAGCCTAAGTTAAAACTTAGGGAATTAAAATAATTAAAGTGAATTAATTTAACATGTGGGTGTGAAGCTTCTAGGTGACGAGGATCAAGTCTAATTTAATGTTAGTCATTGATTAAGGATTAGATCACGACCGTTAATTCATCATCAGGAAAAGTATAAAGGAAAGCTTGAGGGTTAGTTGGATAATACACACATGGAGAGCAGCACTTGAGAGCAAAGTCGAAATTCTGGGGCGTGGTTTGCTGAGAATTTCAGAGTGAGCTTGTAGTGCAGAGAGGGGCAGTTCGGCAACGGGACTTCAGTCCAAGGCCGAGAATACAATTGCAGAGAGGTAGAGCAGCACCAGGAGAGACACCGCAACACTAGAGAGGGTGACACATGCCCAGAAGGGTGACGCAGTCGTTGAAGAGGAAGCACTAGGGTTTCTGTGGGGCAGATCGGGCAGAAATTCAGTGGATTGATTTTTGAGCCGGGAAGGCTCACGAGGAGGGTGACACAGCTCCTGGAGGAGGTGACGCAGTCTCAGCGCAGAGCTTGCTGCGCAGCACTAGGGATAGCGCAGTCACCTGTGGAGTTTCTTCATTCATCTGTTGGATTAGGAAATATATACGTCTCTGGATAGAGGCATTTTTGTCGAGATTTTCTCTGTTGGGTGAGCCAGATTTGGCACCCTAGATTGTATTCAAAAATTTGCTTGATAGTAAAACCCTCATATTTGTTGCACCGATTTTCCCGCATTGAGTTTTTCCTGGGACGTTAGTCCAAAAATAAGTGTGTCCTTTGTGTGATTGTCTCATTTATTTTTTAGTACTTGATCTATATATTGGTGTAGGCTGCTTAGTATTTGCATTAATATTTTACTGAAGTATTCAGAAAATAACTTGTTAAATGGAAAATGCAAGTAGGTAATGCAAATCGGTTAATTGCAATAGGATTTCTGTTCGTAAGAATTAGAAATTGTCACAAAGGATGACAGGTACAAGGTCGTCAATGACATTATATATTACAAAGGAAGGATATTATTGGTCCTTGAGTTGTAGATCAAGGAGAGGATCATGAGGGCCATCCATGATTCATCCCTATCGAGACACTAAGGATTCTTCAAAACATACATGCAGGCATGAGAGAGATTTGCGTGGAAGGGCCTCAAGGGGGATATTTGGAGACACGTAGCAGAATGTGCCTTGCAAAATAAAATATAGTAGACCAATCTAGTGTGACTACTACAGCCACTATCGATCCTAGATAAAAAATGGGAAAGCATTTTGTTGGATTTCATCATAGGGATTCCAAAGGTGCAAGGGAGATATTCTATCTTCATGGTGGTGGATAGGTTAACAAAATATGCTCATTTCGTGGCCATATCCTTCGACTACTCAGTAGCACAGGTGGTAGAGACATTTTTTTAGGGAATCTTCAGATTGCACGGAGTTCCCAAACACATTTTCAATGAAAAATATAGAAGGTTACTTAGTGCATTTTTGTAGGAGATGTTTAGATTAATTGACACATAGTTGACCCCAAGTAATAGTTATCATCTGCACACAAACGACAATACATAAATCGTCCACAGGTGGGTGGAAGGATACGTAAGGAACTACGTGGTCGAGCAATAGAAAATTTGGATTCGGTGGTTAAACTTGGGTGAGTATTGTTATAAGACCACCTACTAATATGTATATTGGTATGACTCCTTTCAAAGCATTGTATGGGTATGAAATTCCCACATTCATTGGATGGCAGTAGGAGATAGCAGCCTTCAGGGCACCAATGGCCAGGGATTGGTTGCAAGAGAGCAAGGATATTGTTAGAATCCTCAAGGAGAACCTTTAGGTAGCCCAAAATTAGTAGAAGATGTATGAAGATCACCATAGGGTGGAGTGTAGCTTCCAATAGGGGGATCTTGAGGTAGCTTGGGAGGTACTCCAAACCCTAGGGTACAGGGTTGTGGAGGAATTTGGTACCATAAAATTGATTTGTGGGCTAAGTACCCAGGAGATGGGTTTTGTACCCAAAGGAGTGGGCACAAAACCAATATGAGTTTTGTTGATTTAACCCTTGAAGCATGCGTGGAAACCTTAGTGGAGTAAGGGGCTACAAAGAACACCAAAGTAGCATTTGTCAAATGAGCAATTTTATTTATTTATTTATGTGTGCGTGCTTGTGGAAAAAGTTTACGGTCGGCTGGACTTTAGGAGATCCTTAAAAGAGGGCTAGACGTTGCCACATAGAAGCATATAAATAAGGAGTGGAGACCTCATTTGGCATCCATAAAGCATCTCTTTTCTCATGTGAAGATAGATTAAGGACGTTGAATACCTCTGAATTAGCCACAACCCTAGAAGCCTAGCGAAGGAGGAGAAAGAGACTGGTTGTTGGTTTTGTTTCTTGTGACTAGGGTTACGTTTGGGTAGGTATAGGTAGTGAAGTAGAGGAGATAAGGCCGATTTTATTGACGGTAATTCTGGGCACACTGAAGAGGAGTGTCTCTGTAAAACACGCCGAGGCTTTCTGTTGTGATTGCAGGTTTACATAATTTTTGTTTTGGGAGGTCGAGCAACCTTGTAGGCTACCAGGACTGGGCCACATTCATCTACAACAAGAGCATAGGAATAGGGCTTGTTTAAGAGGGATTTTCGTGGGTAAGTGCAAGTATAGGATGCTCTAGAGAGGGCTGAACACCTTAGAGAAATCTTGCTCAAATTTGAAGCATTTCACAGAGCAAAAGAAGATGTCTTCAAGGAGAAGGGTGCCAGATTGGAGGTCCAATTGGACAGATCTGACTTAGCATCTTGAGGAGTAGTTTGGTGGGATGATAGTAGGTGCCAAGAGAGATCTAAGAGCATACTTGAGAAGGACTTCAAGCATGCTAGGAGTGTTGGAAATTGTAACTAGGTTCGGTCTTCATTTAATGTATTTGAGTCATCATGTAATGTACTTGTCAAATGAATAAAGAAAAGAATTATTATTATTATTGTTGTTGTTGTTGTTGTGACTTATTAAAGCATGGGTTTCATGCTTGGGTCACCATGTTTTAGGTTAAAGACCCCATTGAGGACTTCTAGGATTTAGTCTAAGTTAATAGAGTCATTATACATTTAAAGAGACCCATCTTGGGCTTGCGAATCATGTAAAAAGGTTTATTATTGAGTCAAATATGAGTTATGTGACCTCCACACCAAGTCGGCCTAGAAGAGATCATGTCAGCCCATGTAGGCCCAAGAGACACCTATTCGACCCCACCTGGAGCCCCTATAAAAGGAAACAATTCAAATTCATTTGGAGCACATTCTCTTAAGTAGTTCAATATCTCTTGTAGTCGTAAAGAAGTTCGAAGTTCGTTGCCGAGAAGTTGAAAGATGTGCGAGTTTTGGGAAGTCTAAGGAGAAGAAGAAAAATGAAATTTTGGTGCCCAACTCTCTTTGTTCCGAGCTCTGGATTGGGAGATCAAATTCTTCCAAGTTTTGTTGCTGCCGAAAGTCATATGATGTCGGAACTACTGCACGAAGTCTGTTGTCGGGAAGTCGAAAGAAGTTCGAATTTTGGGAAGTCTAAGGAGAAGAAGAAAAGAAGAAATTTTGGTGCCTCTCTCTCTCTGTTTCGGGCTCTGGATTGGGATATCGAAGTCTTTCAAGTTTTGTTGCCATACGATGCCGGAACTACTGCATAGTTGAAGTTGCTGGAAAGGGGTCGAAATTTTGCAGGCTCACTTGGTATGAAGGAAAGGTCTGATCTTGGTCTAGGGTAAAGAGTCTCAAATAATACTATTGAAAGGAAGAATTTCTTGATTGGGTTTTCCCCTTGAGGGGGGTTTTGCCCTGGCTGCTGGCCTACATCTAGTGTCCTTGATATATGTGCATTTGCTTTGATATTTGCTTGATGAACTAATAAGAAGAAAGATAAGAAGAACATAATAAGAACTAAAGAAGATCACAAGTAAATAATCAAGAACAAGAGGATCTTTCTGCCTTTCTGATCCTCTAATATGGTATCAGAGCTTTGGTGAAAGAAGAAGAAAAAGGCAGTCTCAAGGACTTGATTAAGGAAGGAGTTCACTAGAAGAAAGAAATCTTCACTATCTTCAAAAAAATATGTCTAACACTATCAAGGGTGAGAACAAGCTTGAAGGAGTTTCAAATTATAGGTCCTGGAAGAAGAGGATTGACATCATCCTTGAAAAGAAAAAGGTCTTAGATCTAGTCAAAGGAAAAATGAAAAGACCTACAGAAGAATCAAGTGATGCTGATAAGGTGAAGTACAGAGAACTGGAATTGGTAGCTATGGTTTGATGATTGAAGGTATAAAGGACAATCTTGCCCCCTTCATAGCAAATATTAATCATGCTCAGGAAATGTACGAGGCTTTGTCAAAACTGTTCACTATCAAGAACATTGGAAAGGTGGAAAGCCTGAAGAATGATCTAAGAACTGTTAAGATGACAAAAGAGGATATTGTTTCCTCTTTCTTTGTGAAAATAACAAGGATAAGGGATGAGCTTCTTGCCATTGATAAAATAGTACCAGATAAAGAACTAGTAATTACACCCATTCTGGAACTACCATCTTCTTGGAGTTCCTTTGCTTCAGCCCTCAACAGTTGGAAAGAAACACCCAGCTTTAAAGAGCTTTGGACAACATGCAGTCAAGAAGAGTTAAGGGTCTCCATGGTAACCAACAATGAAGAGGTATCAAATGCTTATGTTTCTCATCATAAAGGAAGATCCAAGAATAAAGGGCCAAAGAAGAAGGTTGACATGTCCAAGATCGAGTGTTATCATTGTCACAAGATGGGACACTATAGAAGTGATTCTCCTGACAACCCCAGGAGCAGGAAAAGAGATAGGGATCATGCAAATATGGCTAAAGAAACATCATCCCCCAAGAAAGCAAAGATTGATGAAGAACTAAGGGACTTTCACTACTAAGCCTGTTTCATCTTATGTCTCATTTGTATATTTTATGTAGTATAGGTTTAATATCTTCTTGGAAATGCATTTCTTTGTTTTATAAGTTTTAGGTTTTCCCTCAAACTTGGGAGGGAGCCCACAACAACTCCTCAAGATAAATATCTTATTCCCTCTAATTGTCTTGATGTACTTATTTAAAATTTTGATTATACTAAATACTAATCACTTTTCTACCTCTATTCCTTATCTAGGAATCAATCTGTTGGATGTCCAAGAATCGTGGAGAAGGCTTCAAGGATCAAATAAGAAGGCCACACAAAGGTTTGTCAAAGAGTCAAAGGTATGTATTGAAATGTATAGTCTTATCTCTCTCTTTGAAATATCCATTTCATATGTTACTAATTGTTGATATGACTAGCACTACTGAATCCTAAAAGGACTCTTGTTTGGGATGACTCATCACCTGATGAATCTACCCACCTTATACACCTCAATATTTCTTGTATAGAACCTTAAGAAGGTTCTCCAGAAAAACCCTAACCTGAGGGTATGTTGATAATGTGTGAAACCCTAAACTTGTTTAGGGCTATTTATGAAGAAATTGCTATTTTGATTGATATATTGATAATGTTGTGGTTGGGATTTTGATATGACCATGGAAGCTCTAAACTTGTTGGAGTTGAAATGATGTTGTTTGAAATCTCGAACCTTTGAAGTTTGATATAATGAGAGTTTTCTTTGACAATAAACCGAAACCCTAGGTTTTGGTTAGGGCTATAGATGAAATCCTTGTTATGGAAAGTCCTAGGAATGAAACCCTAGGTATATGTTCTCTTGATTGAATCCCTAGCCTAGTCTAGGTCAATGTGTGTCTAATGTGTAAATGTTGACTAGCATGTGATGTGCTTACAATGGTGGTCTCCTAGATATGTGTGTTGATCTATTTTCTAAAGGTCCTAAGAATCTAGGGTTTGGAAACAAACCTTAGTCAAAGTTTGAAAAGATCTAGGATGATGATTTAAAAGTCTAGGGTTTATAAATGAATCGTAGTAATGATTAAATTCTCTGGTATGTATGTTGAAAATTTATAGATGGTGAATCTAGGGTTTACATTGAATCCTAGTGGCTGTCACTTATAATGTTTTAGGATGTATATTAAACTCTAGTAGAAGCTCTTCATGATATATTTTGTTGATTGATTTGAAAATATAACGTCTGCAACTAACTCTAGTGAAAGTTGATCATGTCTAAGATGTGATTAATCTTGATTGACTTTATTATATGAAATTTAGGATGTGTATGAATCCCTAGTGAAAGGTCTATCATGTGAAGGTTGTTAGATATCTTGTAAATCTATGGTGGTTCTAGGGTTTGCTATATGTTGTAGTAAGGTATGTTATACCTTGGAAGTAACATTGAAACCCTATATAAGGATGAAAGACATTATGAAGTAGTCTAGGGTTTGTGATGAAAGTCCCTAGCAAAATGTTAAAGAGTATATGTCTCTTGTTTGGGTATTTGATATGTATAAAGTTGAAAATGCTTCCGTGACTCTCATATGGCTAACTTTATGCTTCTATAGTTTTGGTTGTACTTGTTGTCTAAAGTTGTGCAGGTACATCATAAAAATGAGAAGTTGATAAGTATGATGAAAAGTATGGAAGCCATGAAAGATTTTCCAACACCTAAAGAAGAAGTTAAGATCTCCCTAGATTAAGAGGGAGCCTGGATAGAAGTTGATCTCCCTAGATTAAGAGGCAGCTTGGATAAGAGAAGAAATGGCTATGGTTCTCTACTTTATGTATCATGCACTAGACCAGGACTAACAATCGTAAGTCTTAATGAAGTCCGTGAGTAAAAATCATAGTCATGGTTGGAGAATATATTATGGAAAGATATGTTTCCACATGTAAAGTAGGAAGAGGAATCTTCTCTTGAAATATTCTATTGATATTCCTACTGGAATTGGTTGAAGAGCAACATTGAAACCCTATAGTTTGTTTATGCATTTGAAATTATTGATGATTGGGGTTTGTGTTTGCATAGGTGAATCTCTCGAAGGACTTGATAGCATGTTGCTTACCAATCAGTTTGATTAGGAGAGATTGGTTGTTCTTGGTCTGCTGGATCAAGGTGTGTTGTGGCTTTGCAAGTGAAGCATTTCCAGAGGCTTTGTGAGTGAAGCATTGCCTGAAAATGTTGTGGCTTTGCAAGTGAAGCATTTCCAAAGGCTTTGTGAGTGAAGCATTGCCTGAAAATGTTGTGGCTTTGCAAGTGAAGCATTGCCTGAGGCTTTGTGAGTGAAGCATTTCCTGAAAATGTTGTGGCTTTGCAAGTGAAGCATTGTTAGATGCTTTGTGAGTGAAGCATTGCCTGAAAATGTTGTGTTGAGGCTTTGTAAGTGAAGCATTTCCTGGAAAGACATCTGGTTGGCACTTTGTGTTGATGTCTGGTTGGGAGGGTGGCATCGGGTGGATGCGCACCTAGTTCCCTGGGTTGATGGTTAGCAAGTAAGCCTAATGGTACCTATAGAGGCTAAAAGCTTTAGTCCATCTTAGTCCCACCTGGATAGATTGCCTTTGTGAGGAATTTAGTCCGTGGCATTGTGGTGCCTAAAGTGATGAATGACCAAATGGATAGATTTCCCTGGTTAGGAATCTAGTCCATGGCATTGCGGTGCCTAAAGTTCTTCATTGTTCATATAGTATGAGATCTTCCATTGTATATGTATATGATGTACCTCCCTAGTTAAGAGGGAGTGTTGTAAATTGTAACTAGGTTCGATCTTCATTTAATGTATTTGAGTCATCATGTAATGTACTTGTCAAAAGAATAAAGAAAAGAATTATTATTATTATTATTATTATTGTGACTTATTAAAGCATGGGTTTCATGTTGGGGTCACCATGTTTTAGGTCAAAGTCCTCATTGAGGACTTCTCGGATTTATTCTAAGTTAATAGAGTCATTGTACATTTAAAGAGACCCTTCTTGGGATTTCGAATCAAAAAGTTAATTATTTAGTCAAATATGAATTATGTGACCTCCATACCAAGTTGGCCTAAAAGAGATCATGTCAGCTCATGTAGGCCGAAGAGACACCTATTCGACCCCACCTGGAGCCTATAAAAGTGTAATATTCCCTTTTTTGGTGTCACCTACTACAGGGTTAGGTTGGACTTCCAGAGTTCGAAGCAGACATGTCACAGGTACAGATTGGTGCTATCAGTGGGCTCAGGAGGTCTTTGGAGCAGTTTTGAGGAGTTTCCATGGTGTCCGGAGGCATTCGTTCAATATATTCCATCATCTAAGCAGTTTGGCTTTCGTTCCGATGCATTTGTAATATTCCCAATTAGCGATGGCTAATTGGAAATATTAATTTTGATTAATTTTGCTGTCTATAGTTAATTTACAAATAAAAGTGAGTTGAGGGGGGACATAACTCACTCAAAAATAAAAAGTGCACTCCCTAGTAGACACACGTTGTAACTTAAGTGAGCCAAGGGGCCAAGAGACCATGTAGGGAGAGGGCCCACGTAGACTACATGGAGGGACTACGCAGGCCAAGATGGAGCACGTGGCAAGAGGAGGCAACGTTGGAGGAGGTGAGCCTTAGGGTTTGAGGGAGGCTAATACTATATAGAGCGGAGAGGCTCCTCATTTTGATCATTCATTGTTGATGATATTGAGCTGGTCACTTCAACTTCTTGAGCATGTTGGCTGTTTAGCTTGTCTGCAACACTGTTTAGTGCACCGAGTGTCTCGTTCGGAGATCTCACCCTCAGCCCCGGGGGACTTCGAGTGCTTGCTCGGGTGAGGTAGTTCCATCATTATTTTGCAGGAGATTTGGTGTTTGGGTTTTGTGGTGGAGTAAAGCATTCAGAGACTGCGCAGTCTTGAGAGGGAGGACGCAGTCCATTTCAGAGGAGCTCCGGATTGGGTTCTTTTTGGTGGTTTCGAGCTGTGAGATTGAGCAAGGGGCCAGCCCTTGCTATCTAGAGGATTTTGGCAGAGCTTGGGGCAGTATTTTGGTGGTTTCTATTCAGCCTCAGCGCAAAGCCTTGAGGGACAGCACAGATCCTCAAGGGGGTGATTTTCGAGGGTCAGCCATTTCAGAAATGCTTTCGGGGTTTTTCTGGGTTTGGTGAGTAGATGCAAATTCCAAAGTTTCAGCTCATTCTGAGGAGGGGAGCGGCCCCAAATCCTCATCTTGTTTCAGCAGTAGCGGCTACACAGCAGTTTTCCAGTAGCTGGGACACAGTTCAGAGAGCAGCCATTTCTTGGTCATTCTGAGAGTATTTCTTCACTTGCCTTGAGCAAGTCTAGGTGCCATCACTCTGATCACCTATTGTACTTCATTATATTTCTCAGTATAATAAAATGGCTTAGCATTCTCTCTCTATATTTCTGGAGTATTTGTTACACGTTCTATATATGCTATTGTATGCTTGCACTATTGTTATTTTTCTATCTTTGAGCATTCCAGTTCTATACCACTTGGTGTGTTTTCCCCATACTCTTAGAAGAGTCTGGAAAGCGCCAGGTAGCCTCCATATCTCACCCCTCTTCTCAGAGGTGAAATATCTAGTAAACGCCCTCCCAGTCTATCTCTGGTTGGAGTTTACTTGTGTTTTAGAGATATCCCTGAAATGGGATATTACAACATTCCAATAACTTTCGGAAATTTGAGTTATTTTTGGGCTTAACTCAGCTGATTACGCTCAAGGTGGCATTTCGGGAGGAATACATGATGGAACACCTTAGTGCAATAGCTCATTGGAACCAGGACGAGGATACCTACATAGTGGGACGGTTAGACATGGGTTTCAGTGACCGGAGGAGGCATGGTATCCGATTTACCCTTTTCTGCATTAAAAAAGAATATTTTAATAAGAGGGAAAAGTGCTCCATGAATAAAATTATGCTCTATAATGCTCCAAGAGATCTATAAAAGAAAGGGAGGAGGCCATTGAGAGATATTTTTGGGATCATATCATTTTCTTGTGTGAGAGGTTTGAGACGTGGTTCTCTACTTCAGCCGTAGCCCTAGGACAAAAACCCTCGGGTGATTTGTGAGCGTTGGACGAAAACCCAACTCTCTTGAGGAGACTTCATTAAAAGTTTTGCAGAGCTTCAGGGATTGGTGTGAGTATCATTCAAATCTTCAACTTGTGCTTCATTATCTTCAGTGGGTTCAGTGACAGCTGTTGCCGGAGGGAGAGTGCAAGAGTTCGGTTTTGAGGCCAGCGCAGTGTAGCCGTTCATCTTGGTGGCCAGTTTTCCATCTCAGCTATTTTGGGTCAGATTTATATGAAACCCCAATTATTACTTATAATAAAATGCTGAGATTCTTCCTGTTCTATGTGTTAATGGATTGCAATGCTTATGTGTTGTATTTTACATGGCAATCTTTTGTTTATTAATTCAGAAATTTTATGGTAATATGTTGGGTTAGTGTGATTTCTGCAAATTTAGTAAAATATTCCATTTGGGGATATTATAGTGGTATCAGAGCTTCAATCTTGGATCAGCCTGCAGGGTTTTCAGTTAGAACTATTATTGCTAGAAGGGTTGCTAGAACAACGAAATATTTTCAGAAAAAACCGGAAATCTTAGTCTTGCAGTGGAATGAAGTTCCACGAATTCTCTTAAATGTTATGAACTATTATTGAAAGGCCGGGTCTAATCTTCAACACATGTTGAGAGCATTACTTATCACAGGTCGAATATTTGGAGTCGTGGTGGCAGAACTGTATTCAGGCCAGGAACGCATGAGCAGTGGGGGCCTTAGATTGTGAGTTGATCCACACTGCGTGGCCCATTCTTCTGCTACAGATTTAACAAAGGGCAGAGACAGTGATTAATGTAAGAAGTTCGGATGCCCATTGGTTGAGATCGAGTTTGCATGCGGAGGTTTAAAAAGGCCGCATCTGGTTGGGTGATACGCAAAGGTTAAATTTGGGCCACATTTGCTGGTGCAAATTATTTTGACGGGCCAAGTTGACGCCGGCCAAATAATTTGAACCTCGGAATTATTACACGGCTGAAGCCTAAAGTTGTTGAGCCAAATTACCAAATCTAAAGCCCATCATCCGTGCCGTGAAGGAATCTTTAGAGGCCGACTTCAGTTGTTCGTTCTCGGTGGAATTATTAAGTAGGAAAGCATGCAAATGTAGCAAGACAAACGTTTATCACCAATGATAAAAGCCAATTAGATGTCATGCATGAGCAATGGTGGCCGAGAGTCAAAGCCGCAGTGGAGCTATGTAAATGCAGTTGAATTTGGGTGGTATTTTACTTGAATGAATCAGCCTGTTCGAATGTGACCGGAAATGTACGCTAGTGACAAGAAAATGTGATGCATTTGTCAATTTTGAAGGGCCGAGAGCACACGGAGTTAAATCTGGGGCCGAATTCCATGGACACATTTGATCTGTGTGTCGATTTAATTTTGTTTCAAGGTCAATTAAACCACAGGATAACATCATCGATATTTGTTTGACAAGATTCGAGTTTTAAAAGAGCCAAGAAGAAGCCAGAATTGTTGATAGATTTGCTATGGTCATGAACTTTTTTGAAGATCGAATTACTTGGCCACTGCATTGCACTGATCAGTATGGAAGCTGAATTATCAACAATGATTTGAAATCCACATCGAATTGTTATCGGTCGATTATCGAGAGCGGAGTCTGATAATGCCAGATTGGGGTCCATAGTTACCTTGTTCGGTTCTAATAGATAGCCCAAATTGCTGTGGAATTTTGCCGGCATATTTCCATAGGGCCAAGGATTAAATTTTATAAATCCTAATATCAGAAGGGGCCCACTCATATATGTGGTGAATTTCGTAATTTTTTTTAAGAGGAGCCATGGTTTAAATTAAAATCCTGTGATAATATAATTAAGTGGAGCCATTTTCTTTGAAGGGAGCCGCATCTTTTATGAATGTCGTGAACTAACTTTAGAGAGTAGCAAAAACTATAGGGGTTGAAGCCTACAATGATTTTAGCCTTGTAGAACAGTCGATTTATCTCTGCTGCTAGACGTGGGACGCTACAGAGAGGGTGTGTGTTGGAAATAAGTGTGGACCACACTACCGAGTTTGAAGCACTGCTGTAGAAGACTGCTATCACTGTGGCTGTAGCAGAGTACACATTTCAGAGGAATGAAGGGCCGCTCCTTGAGAGATACTCCTATTCCAATGTTTGACTACTACAACATTGTGGAAGATATATAAACCAGGTTCCATTCTATATTTCCTGAGTATACATTTTTGAATATCATTAAGAAAGGTCACTGTGTCTTGGTTATGAAGTTTTGTCCATTGCTGTAAAAAAATTTTGAGCTTAAAAATATAGATATCAGTTACTGGTTAGGGCTGAATACTTCCTGTAAATGTCATTCTGTGTTGGCGAATAGCACCAATAAAATATTGCACCTACAACACTGTGCAAGCAACTTGTTTGCTAAAACACTTCACTGGAAAATATATAGCAAACTCAGAAAATGATGTTCTCATGCAAACATTCCGTGATGGAGGGACTCCTAAATAGATTGAGAAGATTGAACACAGAAATTAACCATGGCACACACCCAGAAACCAAGCAGAACAACAGACATATTTCAAGAGGGATTTGTGCCATCCTTCAAAAAGGACAGCCGGAAGGTTTGCAGGAAGAATTGGGGATGGTCACAGAATTTTTGCACTTGGGACAGATTTGAAACACATGAAGATGACGTGGAGAGTTTTGTCCAAACTAGATGAGCTTAATGAACTTCTGTCCAAAATAAGCCAAGAAGAAGGGCATAAATTGATTTGGGCTCTAAAACCAGCCATGCTTGCTCTTATACAGCACAAATTCTTGGAGGAACCGTGTGAGGGGGTTAGCCTTCTAGTTGCATCATGCATCAACAACATCATGAAGTTGACTGCACCTATAGCTCCATACAGTTATGAGGAGGATTATGAGATTGATAGTAGAGACTTTTCAGGATTTGGACAACAGTGCAGGCTCTACCTTTGGGAAGAAGCTTGAGATTTTATGGAGTATGGCCACATTCGAGACGTATGTCATCGTGTTCGACCTTGAGTGTGATGACTTGATTCTGCAGATGTTCCAATGCTTCTTCAGCATTAGGAGACATCATTCTGACACCATCATAGCACATATGTAGTCCATCCTATCATCATGTATAAGAGACTGTGAGACCATTGGCCGAGAGTTGCAGACCAGGTTGTTGAGCATTTGGAAGAGAGAGCAGTTGGTATCACCTGCTTCTTATGAGCTGGCCCAAGGGCCGGTTGAGCAGAATATTGGGCTATTCAGGGGACAGTTCACAAGGGAAGAGCTGCTCCAGTTTGGTGGATCTGGGAGCAGAAATGAGCTGAGGAGGAAGGGACTTTGCTTCATCTGCAAAGAACCTTGGGGGCCTAATCACTCATGCTTGAGTGATGTAGATGATGCGGCGGAGGCAGAACAAAAGGGCATTCCATCTGTATGCCAGGATGAGGACTCTTCTTCAGATGAGTCCATGGGATCAGATGATGATGTTTCTGCAGAGCGAGAGTAGTCATGCAGAGATGATGACAGTAGACTGGAGATGTATTCCAGTGTGCAGGGTGAGCAGTCAGGGGACTCTACGGGAGATACTCTGGGGATTAGTCACTTGTGACGATTCAGCCAGAGCAGCATATGATGGAGCCTGAGTCAGCAGAGGAGGATACTATGCACATCAGGCATAATAGTCCTTTCGGGAAGAGCCAGATGGAGGCTCGCATGGAGTCTACAATGGATAAGTGGCTAACCTTGGGGTCAGCCATTGAGGAGGAGCAGCCAGATGCACAGACATCGAATGCGGTGACTGCAGTTTCATATCCATATCCTCTGGAGATGGTGGAGGTTGATGGGATAGTTCTGCAGGGGACTAGTAGACAGCAGGAGCATTACATTCCTGATCAGGAGAGGGATGAGTTGTTGGAGATGGTGGAGCATCCATCTTTGGGTCGACACATTCATGAGGTGCAGATGGATGTACATACAGTCGGCAGAGCTGTAGTACTTTCTGTGAGTAGCACTCTCCAGGAGTACATTGATGGGGCTTGCAACATATCTTGCTCACTTTGGCCCATTATAGAGAGAGGGGCTTTCTTCTACAGGCAGCTTTCGTTGGCAGACAGGGCAGAGCAGTGTGATTTGATGACGGGCTCATGTCAACACTCCAAGCATGTTCTGTATGCAGTTGTTGCTACATTGGATTCTTCTTCCAGGATGGATTGGCGGGAGATCGTGAGTTGGTAACCTCTTGATGGTACGATATTCTTCGTAGGGAGCACAGCGGAGCAGGGGCCCTTAGACATGACATATGATACAAATTCCAATTGGCAGTGGGGCACAGATCATCATTTCTTCAACATCCCATTCTGGTTTTAGGAGAGCAGGATCAACATTGGATTTAGTCAGGGGTTGGATTGGAGAGAGGTGATGAGCTAGTACACAGTTAGTGGGGCAGCTTACACCTTCATAGATACAGCGCAGCAGGAGACGTGGTCTTCACCTCTTAGAGCAACAGTCATAGCCAGGGGCAGTGCACAGTCCAAGCCGTGAGACTTGGGCGATGATTGGCCATCGTGGCAATGGGGCTCCGGGAGGATTGTTTAATGACAGGTACAGTGAGAGATCAGTTTGGGATCTCAGCATTGAGGGGTCTATTCCAGGTGGCTTGACACAGGCACATAGTAGCACCAAGAGGTTTGTATGGGATCTGGGCATTGGGTCTCAGTTGCATCGGGCCAATAGAGTGGCCCACATATTTGGATTGCTTGAGGGCAAGCAATCTTGGGGCAGAAGGTCTGTAATATTCCCTTTTTTGGTGTCACCTATTATAGGGTTAGGTTGGACTTCTAGAGTTAGGAGAAGACAGGTCACAGGTACAGATTGGTGCTATCAGTGGGCTCAAAAGCTTTTTGGAGGAGTTTTGAGGAGTTTCCATGATGTCCGGAGGCATTCGCTCGATATATTCCATCATATGAGCAGTTTGGATTTCGTTTCGGTGCATTCCGATAACTTTCGGAAATTTGAGTTATTCCTGGGCTTAACTCAGCTGATTACGCTCAAGGTGGCATTCCGAGAGGAATACATGATGGAACACCTTAGTGTAATAGCTCATTGGAACCGAGACAAGGATACCTACATGGTGGGATGGTTAGACATGAGTTTCAGTCACCGGAGGAGGTGTGGTAGCCGATTTACCCTTTTCTGCATTAAAAAGGAATATTTAAATAAGAGGGAAAAGTGCTCCATGAATAAAATAATAATAAAATAATGCTCTAGAATGCTCCAAGAGATCTATAAAAGAAAGGGAGGAGGCCATTGAGAGATATCTTTGTGATCATATAATTTTCTTGTGTGAGAGGTTTGAGGCGTGGTTCTCTACTTCCGCTGTAGCCCCAGGACAGAAACCCTCGGGTGATTTGTCAGCGTTGGACGAAAACCCAACTCTCTTGAGGAGACTTCATTCAGAAGTTTCGCAGAGCTTCAGGGATTGGTGTGAGGATCATTCAGATCTTCAACTTGTGCTTCATTATCTTCAGTGGGTTCAGTGACAGCTGTTGCCGGAGGGAGAGTGCAGGATTTTGGTTTTGAGGCCAGCACAGTGTAACAACTCATCTTGGTGGCCAGTTTTCCATCTCAGCTATTTTGGGTCAGATTTATATGTAACCCTAGTTATTACTTATAATAAAATGCTAAGATTCTTCTTGTTCTATGTGTTAATGGATTGCAATGCTTATGTGTTGTATTTTACATGGCAATCTTCTGTTTATTAATTCAGAAATTTTATGGTGATATGTTGGGTTAGTGTGATTTTTGCAAATTTAGTAAAATATCCCATTTGGGGATATTACAAAAAGGAAGCAATTCGAATTCATTTGGAGCACATTATCTCAAGCAGTTCGATATCTTTTGTAGCCGTAAAGAAGTTCGAATTCTGTTTCCAGGAAGCTGAAAGAAGTGCGAGTTTTGGGAGATCTAAGGAGAAGAAGAAAAATGAAATTTTGGTTCCTCTCTCTTTCTCTGTTTCGGGCTCTGGATTGGGAGATCGAAGTCTTCCAATTTTTTTGTTGCCGGAAGCCGTATGATGTTGGAACTACTGCATGAAGTCTGTTGTTGGGAAGCCGAAAGAAGTGTGATTTTTGGGAAGTCTAAGGAGAAGAAGAAAAACGAAATTTTGGTGCCTCTCTCTCTCTGTTTCGGGCTCTAGATTGGGAGATCAAAGTCTTCCAAGTTTTGTTGTTGCTAGAAGCTGTACGATGCCAAAACTACTGCATAGTTGAAGTTGCCGGAAAGGGGTCGAAATTCTGAAGGCTGACTTGGTGTGAAGGAAAGGTCTAATCTTGGTCTAGGGTGAAGATTCTCAAATAATACTATTGAAAGGAAGAATTTCTTGAACGCGTTTTCCCCTCGAGGGAGGTTTTTCCCTGGCTACTGGCCTGCATCTGGTGTCCTTGATCTATGTGCATTTGCTTTGATATTTGCTTGATTAACTAATAAGATGAAAGATAAGAAGAACATAACAAGAACTAAAGAAGATCACAAGTAAATAATCAAGAACAAGACGATATTTCTGCCTTTATGATTCTCTAACAAGGAGAGACAAAAATGTTGGCTCAAGGGTTTCTTCTTTGTGTGAAAATTCTACTGCAGTGTATTGGTTTATTTCCTCCTACTTGATTTAATTTATACAAGTTATTTTCAAAAATTAGATTCAAAAAATACTGAAAATAAACACAACTACAGCCTACACATGCAGATCATTTACTGAATAATTCACTTATGCAACAAAGTGTCACGTGGATTTTTGGACATAAGTCCCCGGGAAAACCCAAAGCGGGAAAACCAGTTCAACAAATATGAGGGTTTTATTATTAAGTAGTTCCGAGTACAACAAATCTGGGTTCCAACTTGGGAAAACCCAACAGAGAATAAAAGATATAAAATCTACATCTAACCTGAAGATCTAGTGCCAAATATCTGACTGATCCACACCCTCAAATGGGATTTACAGGACTCGGCCCGAATTTGACCCTAGAAACCCTCAGCACTGCTTCTAAAGCCTTAGTGTTGCCCTGGATGGACTGTGTCAACCTCTGCGTGGCTCTAGGAGGGCCTGCGTTACCCTAGGAGGGTCTACGCTTCCCTTGCGCTTTCTTTACTTGGCCAACGTCAGTCCAGCGTGGCCCTAGCTGCCTCTGCGTTGTCCCTGCTGCTATGCGTGGCTCTAAAGCCTCTCCGCGCTATCTTTGTGGCTGTTCCTCTTGCCTCTTGCTATCTCTTGGCCTTGGAATCAAAACATTCCCTTGGCCAATACCACCCCTCACTGCAGGAAATCTCTCCGGAAATTCTTAGCAAACCCGCCCTAGAATTCTAGATCTATTCCTCAGTTCTACAGAAATTGTGTGTCTTCAACTGACCCTCAAGCCTTTCTCTTATACTTTTTTGTTGAACCCTTCAACGGCCGATATTAAATCATCCATCAACGGCTGAGATTAAAAGACTGCTTGATCCATGTGACTTACGACAATTTTAGCACATGTGTTAATTAATTCACTTTAATTATTTTATTTTCCTAAGTTAGACTTAGGAAATCCAATCAAAATAATTAATTATTTGAATAACTTGAACACAAGTTGAAATTTCTCAAATCCATTTTTGGGTCTTGTAGATCAAGTGTACTCTAGTCCCTCCGCAAAATTTGGCACCTAGAGCACAACTGATGCTACCCCAAATACACAAAAATCTCAGCACTTTGAAGCGCTAAAGGGCAGCCAAGGGAGCAGTTGAATCAACCTTAGTTCACAGTTGAAGAGAAGGACACAGTGAGAAGAAGGCCAACCTCCAAGCTCTTGACTCCTCTTTATTGTAGCAGCAGAGGAAGGCAAAAGTGGGCAAACCAAGGAGTTGTTCACAAAGAGAGTTGTGAACAACTAAACGAAGTCTGTATGTGTTGAATTCTTGATGGACTAAGGAGCAACTAAAGGGAAATTTTTTTTGAAGCTGTGTTTAGTGGCCTAAAGGAATTGTGATCATTGATAGAGGCAGATTGGAAGAGTTGTAGATTGGGAGCTGAAGGACCAATAGTTGTGTTCAAGGTACGTGGACCGAAAAGAGCTGAGGTTGGCTACATTAGAAAGTAGGTCGGTTGTACTTTGTTCAGGGTAGATTGGTTGTCAAAGGACTGACACAAATCCCTAGTTGTATTACTTGTATTAGTGATTATATGAGGGCCATGATCCCTGGTACGGGAGCCCTAGATAGTTGTATTAAAGTTTGTTAATACAAAAAAATTCAGTTGAAAATTTTAAAAATTGTCTTTTGTGCACATGTGATTCACTGTTGTGTTTATTCCGCTGTGCAAGGTAGTCTTGTTGTGGCATTTGAGTTGGTTTTTTCAGAGATTCTAAGACCCGAACCTAGTTTCTCAAGTGCCGTGGAAAATCAACACTTGTTTTCATGAGACTTCAACCATATAGGAAATCATCCTTGACGAAGAGCATCTTTGAGAAATCTATGGACCTTACAAGGTGATCAGGAAGATTGGAGAGGTTGATATGAATAGGAATTACTGAAAGAAAGCAAGATTCACATTGTTTTCCATGTATCTTGCCTTAACAAGATGCTTGGATAGTGAGTCAAGACCACAACAAGGCTTCCACCCTTGGATGAGGAAGGAAATTGGTCCTTATTCTTGAGGAGGTCATCGACATGAGGGAGAAGAAGTTGAGGAGTAGAGTCATATGAGAGTATTTGATTTGATGGAAGGGAATGCCAGTAAAAGATGTCACATGGGAAGGTGAAGAGATGTTGCAGTTGCTCGAGGATAAGAAAATTCAGGAAGGGAGGACTGTGATATCCCTTTCCAATCCATAGAAGCATGAAAGGGGTTGGAGTCATAGCCTATATGGATTCCATGGGCTTTTGGCATAAAATAAAGGGGTCACCAGAATGAAATAAAAAATAATTAAATAATGGTGGTAAAAGTCACTTTAGGAAAAATAAAGTGACCCATGGATTTAACTTTTTGCTTACCACCCATGGTTTTTGGAGGAGGAAAACCTATTGAAAGGAGGAGACTCAAGGGGTGAGATGTGAAGAAATTATTTGTGAATTTACAAGAGCTGGTGCAGCTTATGAGTGAGGGGGAAACTCTTGATATTTCCTAGTTTTGGTGTTGAGATACACACCCTAGCTGGTTGGCGGTTGGTTTCAGTTGTTGTAAAGCCACTCTAGCCAATTATTTGTGATCTTGCAGTGATATTGGATTGATCCATCAGGGGTTAATTGTCGTCCAAAGAAGTGGGCCGAAATTATTTTTCTATGGAGATCGATTCAGCTGGAAGGAGTTCGAGTTGTGCATCTTGCCGAAGATAAATTATTGTGTTCTAGAGGGCAGAGATTCTGTTCATAGGAGAAGGCCAAATTGTTTCATTTTAGAGGCTGAATTTGGTTGTAACAGCAGGGGGCCAATTTTCTGTAGTATTCTTCAGAAATAAAGTGTTTTTTTGTGAAGGAGCGAAATTTCTGCCTAGTTATCCATCTTGAATGGGCCGATTTGTATTCTAATTGGGGAGGCCAATTTGGGGCTGAATGAAGTTTATTCAGGAGGGCCAAATTACTCTTCCTCATCAGGCTGAATTGCTCATCACAAGGGGGACGAGTTGCCACAGATCTCAGGGGCTGAATTTATCTTGCAAAGGTGGTCCGTGTTGAATATTTGCTGGCTTAAATTACATCAGCTAGGGAAGTCGAGTTGAGAAGGGTAGGAACAATTGCTTCAGGAGGGCTGAATTAATAATTTTGATGTGGAGGTCATGTTGCATCTCCCACAGGTTTCCTCTCAATTAATTGATGTAAAACCCCTTCCAGTTTTATTTATAAAATCAAGTTGGGTTCACAGTGTCTCCCTTTTAAATTTTTGGGTTGTGCATTTGTGAAATTTAATTGAGAGCTAGCAATTTCATGGTGCGATTTTTTTTGTGTTTCCAGAAGAATTCCATGATATATTTCCTTGGGTATAGTTTTCTAGAAATTTAGCCAAATAAATAAATAGAGATATTACATAACTCCACCACATAAGTCAACCATCCTGCTCATAGATAATAAAGAGATGAATGATATGATTGACCCCAAGCATGATGATTAAGGTGGTGGCTAGGAAAATATAGGTTCATCTCCTCATAACAACACTACAGAGAAGAATCCCTTTGACAATGCAAAAATGAAACATGCATTTTTATGCATTAATCACAATTATGTGAGCACGAGGAGATTGTTAAACTATACAAATGTTGAACACCTTTATATTCATCATGTGTTTATAAAAGTACATAGAGTACAGAGTGGATTAGAATCAATCAATCGAGAGATTAATAGAGAAATTAGTGGGATGAGTGACGGAATAATGAGTGGAGCATTTGGAGTGATTAATAAAGAAATTAGTGGTTGATTCATGGAGCAATTAATGGGTGTTTGTTTCCTTAATGTATGGTATGTGAGAGTTGGAGTGGCAAATGAGTTGTTTCCTAGCATACAAATATAATACATGGTTGACTGAGTCAACTATGACCAAGTCTCGGCGACGGATGGGGACAATGCCTATGTCATTGTACTTTGATTCAAGTCTACAGTAATTACTTTTTCTTTCATATATAATTTCAAATTGCTGAGATATTATGAAAACATTGTACTTTTAAGTGTAGAGATTAGTATGGTGAAGTGAATTTCTATTTACACATACATTAGATAAATATAAGTTACATTGTCATCCAATAACACATTTAGGAGCTACATGTTTCATCTTGTACAATTTTCCAATCTGTGCAGTTTTCTATGTATCTTGGGGAGAACAGGTTTCATGTACATATTTTGATCACTAGAATATAATTTTAGTAAAGGTAGAAGGTGTGAATGAGAATTATTTTCCACCTTTTGGTATTTTAGGCATACATTTGCTATTTCATGATGACTTTACAATAATTTATGTTGATCTAAGTGGAGTTTTATTATTTGTTTTCTGTCACCTATTTGAAGGCACTGGTAAAATGAGGAATCAAACTCCAAATAGTTTTTCACTTGTAGAAGAAAGGAGTCCCATTCTAACAAGGTAATACCTAAAGTTGATTTAGTTGACTTTTATTGTTTTTTTCTAAGTAAAAGCACAACAATCCTACATATGTTCTCCATGTGATCCAAAGAGAATGTTATCTCTCTAATATTTCCTCTATATCTAGACACTTGAGTGCCCTCTTAATAAGGGAAGTTAGTTAAAAGGAGTGAAAGACAAAATATTTTTCTCCCCATTCAATCCCCTTATCTTAAATGACATCCAGATTGGAGACTGAAGGGGAGATCTTTGAACAATTGTTTCACTCAAGCATATCATTTTGTGCTTGAGGTAAAGACTTATTTGTGGCTCAAGCCTAAAAGAACTTTAAGATACCAGTTTGACAGATTTCTGTCATATTTTAATTTTCTATCTCCTTTCTGGCACTATTACTACCTTTAAACAGTCTTGTGATCCTTTTTACATTGCTATTGAAATCTTTATAATATAGAAAGATTTATGAAAAGTAAAGACAAAACACATCATTTCATTGAGTTCTTAAGGTACAGCCTAAATATATCATCATGGTTCCATTACTGATTGTTTTCTTTCTTTTCTACTCAACAAATTGGTAATATTAGAGTTTGTTATCATTACCATAGCCTTTATTATTTCCACCTTCAATCGGTGATGTTGTGTTATTTTTTATGCGACGACTACCTTGAAGGGATCAAAGACACAAAATAGGAAATGCGTTCAACTTGAAATCACAACCTAATCATTATACTTTCTTGCATATTATGGAGCTAAAAGGGGATTAAAAGTGTTTACATTGAAAAAATGTAACCTTTTGACTAGTACAATATACACTAACACTATGCTTTCAAGGACATAATGCTATGTAAAAAAATCCAAATAATAGTTCCCTCTTCCATTCAACAGTACTTGTTCCAAAGTGTTCATTTTTAAAGAGTACTACCGTAACAAAGATAAGTACAGAGTGGAGATAATAGACAAATCTAAATGTATTTAACTTTATAGAGAACATAGATCATTGGGCTAGCTTGAGGCAGGTTTCCCATGTACATACTCATGTATCACTTTCTAAAATACATCATTTCCTAAATAGATTATCAATAGTGTTATTAACACATTATGGTTATCCAATTTGTTTAGCCATATAAACTAACTTTTAATAGTTGCATATTGGTTGCATGTCAAGCAACTAACATTAAAGTTCACTAACATCATTTGATCACATAATACAAAAGAACACTTAATATTACTTAATGTTGGGGATCATTATTTTCTCTTTTGACATCCCCATTAAGTGAAATCTAAAAGAAAAAGGAAACACTTGGGCTCTTAACATTTTCAAAATCATAATCTTTTGCAAAAGGTTGATTTCTATCATGTTAAACCCCCTAGACGAGAGTTGCAACTGTTGCAAAATTTGACCACTATACAAAATTGAGTGTCTCATATTTTGTTCACTCTCTTCAACTATTTCCTTGCACTCAAGAATAGTGTTGCTAGAACTGTCCACCCCAATTCCCACACACCCCCCCCCCCCACAAATTAGAGGTTGGAACTATGAATTGTGCGTATTTGTGCTTGAACCACAAATGGAACCATGTTTTAGAAATTTGGAGTTGTGCTTCGACAATTTTGACGCTTCTTGGTCTTTTGAAACCATGACAAAATTGTGACGATTCTGTGCATGATTTTGTAGGCAGGAAATGCAGATCCGTGCATGGTTATGCCATGGTTCCAGCACGGTTCTCAAGTGGTTTCAAAGGAACATGCACGGTTCCGTCAAACCACCATTTTTTTATTTTTCCTCAACCAAGGTTTAGGTGGGCCTAGAATGAGTTAAGGGTGGGTTAGGGAGAGAGAGGTGCAGTTAAAAGGCCTCTTCCCGCTCTCTTTTCCTCATTCTTGCATCATTGGGTTGAACTTAGAAAAGAGAGGATAAGAGACCAAAGGAAATAGCAAGTTTTTGAGAGAATATTTGTGAGAGGTTGGAGGAGAGAGAAAACGAGATCTTGGAGGAGTGAAGAAGGAACTTAGAGGAGGTAACAAGGGCTTCCATCTACCTCAACTTCTCAAGAGCTAAAGAGGTAAGTGCAAACCCCAAACTCCCTCATTTTCTTGTCTTTCTTGCTTATGTTTTTTCCTTCTCTCCTACTCTTTCCTATTCCTTCTTCTTCCTCATTTTATTGCAGATTGTCCATCCTAGCTTTGAGAAAAATGGTGTTTTTTTGGCCTATCATTCCATTTTTGGTTTATGGTTTTGGTGGGGGGTAGGCATCAAAGGAAAAAAATAGAAGAAGAAGATAGTGGTCACACTCATAGTGACCCAATGTATGATGAGGAGGAAGCGTTTGAAGGGAAAGGGGATGAATAAGATAATGAAATGCAATGGGGGAAAGCTTCATTGACACCCTTGTGGAGAATTGTGACAAAACTTCAAGGGAGGAGAGGTGGTGGAACCTTCAAATTTATATGCCGTCATGATTGTCATGTTGGAACACCTATTGATTTTTGTGTAGCATCGGGAGACATTCCCACATGCCAAAGAGGTCTCCAAGTTGACCTAAGAAAATTAAAATTAAAATTTATTTATGGCACACCAAGTTAGCCCATCTCATGCAAGGGTGTGTCACTTGGGTTAATTTACCCCCATTCGGCTAGTATATATATAGATGTTGTGACATCTCATTTTTATCTACCATGAAAGTGAGTTTCTTCATTTTTTTTGAGGTCTCTTGGACAACCACAGGTGTGGAGAAAAGGAGGGCGAATTGACTGTTTGACCACATTGTTCTCTCTCAGTTTGACCAAGTTTGACCCAATTTGACTGAACTACTTTGGGTCGAGTTTGACCTGAGTTGATTGAGCTACAGGAGAGCCATGCATACACAATAATTTGACCACAATTAACCGCACGAGCCCGCAAGACGGAATTTTGACCACAGGATGATTTTTTGACCAATGTTGACTTCTAAGCATTTTGGCTAATTTGGCCAGCATCGACTTCATGCTATTTTGACCACGTTTTGACTGGTATTTGTATTTGTACTTGGCACAAATTTCTAAACAAATTGGATTTGTAAACCTTGCTAAAGAATAATTTCTCCCAAAGAAAAGTTGTTTGGTTTTCTCCCAAGGTTGGGTTTCCCAGGGTAAAATTATTGTCTCTTTGTGCACGGTTGTCTTTCTATGATCTTTACTGTTTATATTGCATTTACTGCTAATATTTTCTGAAGTGTAATTGCCAATGATATCAGTGGTATAAAAATACTGTGTGAAAGTCATTAGGTAGTAATTATCTAGCAGAAAATATTTTTCTCTTATGCTCTTGTAGAAAATTGAAGATGGTATCAGAGCCATCTTGTTGAAAAAAGCAATTGAAGTTAACCTAAGAGACAAGTGTTCAACAACTTGACTAGATTTTTGCCATATCAAGTCTCAAAATGAAAGACAATTTAAAGTGTGATACCAAATTTCAGAAGGAAACTATTCCAGAATCAACGGGAGCTGATGAGAATGTTTTTATTTCTGCCTTTATGGCACTATTACCAATAATAGTGATACTTGGTTGGTGGATAGTGGTGCTTTTAGGCACATGAAAATTTTTCAAGATTCTCTCACCTATATAACTGAAAGGGATTCAACATGGGAAGTGGAGCTTGGAGCCAATGCCAACTACGCTCTGAAAGGAATTGGGACAACTTTAGTTCCGCTAGAGTCTGAAGATTTTATACACATTAGTGATGTATTGTTTGTAGTATGTACTAGGTTTGGAGAAGAACATACACTCCATTTGTACAAAGTTTCATTTGTTGATGGCCAAGTTCTTGCATGGCCTAAGGGATTGCACATAGACTTAGTAGAAGTGATAGATGCTCGAGAGGGAGGACTACACAAATTGAGAGGAGGACCAGCCTAGGCATTGGTGCCCAAGGAGAAGAAGAATGAGGATATGTCAAAGGTCATGTTCTTCATTTGTCATGATTTTGGACACTATGCCTCATAGTGCCCTTAGAAGAAAAGGAAGGAAAAACAACATGCATCAACAACTAATTTGATGATGATGAGCATCCACTTCAAAAGAAGTCATAGGAATTTTTTGTTTAGAAACTATTACCAATTGTAGTGATGTTTGCATTGTTCTTCCTCTAGCTAGATGATAGATTTCCGAGTTTCTCTTACAAATTTGCCAGAGAGGGAGTTGACAATTTCCTACAACCCTCAACAATTTCTTCCTTAATCAAGAGATAAGTACTTCCAATCATATTTTTCTCCCTTGATTATTATTATTATTTTTATTTTTTGGTCAACCTCTTATCCTTGTATTTTTTTCTTGGTTATAATTTTCCTCTGTGGCCAATGGAGTTTGCAGAAAAGAAGAATAGATCCCTTATGTAGACTGCCGAAGGCGATGATTCATGTAGCAAATGGAAACATCGAGAAGTACCCAACGAGGTTTGTGAGAAGACAGTTCTCTTAGAAAGTGGGTGTGGATTACGATAAAATTTTTGCTCAAGTCGCCAGCTTGTCAGATTCTTGGGTCGAGCATAGACTCAGAAAGAGTGATTGATGTTCGAAAGGGAGGATTGTACAGATTGTTAGGACATCTAGGACCGTGTCAGATGATTAGAAGAGCTTCTTGTTATGAGGAAGCAAACGGTTAGGCAGAGTGGAAGGAGAAACCTTCCAAGAGGATGTCATGGGTTGAGATTGTTAGACTAGATGCTCAGAGACGAGGTCTCTAGGAGCCATATGCATTCTATGAAAGGACCATGCCAGATAATTGAGTATGCTTCAGTGACAAAGGGTCTAATAGTGGCAAGAGGATTTGTTTTCATGACAAAGGGACCGACCAATATTACCACAGAAGGATCTACTTATATTTTAGAGGGAGCACCCAATTAGGGTAAGCAGAAAGCAATTCTAGTGATGGATCTAGTGAAGGAAGCTGGTAAATTTATGGTTGAGCCAAGGCATGTGGAAAAACATGTGTTGAGGTACTAGCATGGTACAATTGTATATGATTTGAGATATGTCTCAGGTGGTGAAGTGAGGCTACAAGGATATACAAATTTGGATTGGGCCAGGAGTGCAGAGGACAGAAGAAGCACCTCGGGGTGCTGCTTCAGTTGAGGACTGGGTATGATATCTTGGTTTGGTAGGAACTAGACTTTCGTCGCACTCAATACAATAGAGGTAGAATATATTGCAGCTAGTGCCACAAGTTAGGAAGTGGTGTTGCTTTGGAATCTACTTGCAGTGCTATCGACCTTGATTTTTTGTGACAATCAAAGTTGTGTTGAGCTTTTGGAGAATCTAGTTTTCCATGACAGGTTGAAGCATATTGAGATCAAATATAACTCCATCTGAGACATGGTACAGAGGGGAGAAGTGAAGCTCTAGTACATATCCGTAGGCGAGTAGATTATGAACATCTCACCAAGCCTCTGTCTAGAGAGAAGTTGGTATACTTCAGAGACAAGCATCGCGTGATGCAGAATGTCTCCCTCATTGAGAGGGAGTGTTGAAGTCTTTGTAGGATTGATCAGACCATCTCCTGATAAGCTAAACAGACTTGGCTGGTTCATGTTGATTTGATCAAGGGGATGGATACATTCACTTGAGAAGCCATAAAGGACTTTGGCTCGGTCATGCTGATTTGATAAGGGGTGAATGGCCCAGTGAAATTTTAGGTTTGGATAGATCTTCTCCTGAGAAGCTAGAAGGACTTGGATAGGTCATGTTGATTTGACCAGGGGAGATGGATACATATACTTGAGAAGCCATGAAGGACATTGGCTGGATCATGCTGATTTGACCAGGGGTGAATGACCTAGGGAAACTGTAGGATTGGACAAATTTTCTCCCGAGAAGCCAAAAGGACATGGTTGGGTTACACTGCTTTGATTGGAGGAGATTGTAGTATTCCTAATGGAAATATTAAGTGAATAACATAATCATGCACCTTAACGACAACTAGGAAATTCAACACATACAAAGGAAATCACAACACAAGAGGAAATGCATCAAAAATTTGAGCCATTTTATTTATTTTTGAGAAAATATAGTACAAATGAGTATTAAAGAACAATCTAGGCTTGCTATTAAAATCAAATCCAAACCCAGATGATGATCAAGTTGCCCAAATGTCAGATGAGCTTCCCACCATGATTCTGCGCTAGCCTAGAAAATTATTGCCACTGTTGTTGTGGTGAACTAAGATTTTGGCCCTCAAATCTACTCCAAAAATTCTGCAAAATTAAATGTAGGCTCTCCACACCAGCTCCAACAAAACCCATAAATATCTCACATACCCAAGCGGTGGATGTTGTCACTCCTAGAGATAGCCTCGAGTTGCCAAAGACCAATGCCTAGGACATCTTAAGACAAGAGGTTTTTAGATTATTCTGCATGCTTGTGGGAGGGAACCTCCTGATATCAAATGAATTTGAAATATTTTGAATGATGGTCCAGGATCTCAGAGAAGGAAGACTAGTAGCCGGGAGCTCTAACTGGAGAGAGAAAGGCTTGCTAAGAATGGGCCTGAAGCAGTCATGAAATAGAACTGTTGCAAGCAGGGCCGAATGTGAGACAGATGAACAATTATAAATGGGGATGAGATACTGTGTGGAATATTTGGGGAACGTCAAAGCAAGGTGGGCTTAGACCAGTAAAAGAATCCACCCTTTAATGACCTTAGAGGAAAACGATATGAAAAGGGAACTTGGAACAGAAATCGTGCCTCGAGCTATATTTAAGATGTTACTGTAAAGCATGACATGAGTACTATTAAAGATAAATTCATATCCAACTCATAGAACACCCGCATTCCGAAAGCAACGATAACAAGAAGGAAAATATGAGCACAATGAACATTAAATTGAATCACTATATTAAGAAAATACATATTGTTCATTCATTTCAGTAGGAATCCATTATCACAACAAACTGGCTTTATATTACTCTTCAAAATGGCTCTTCAGATATACACCAATAGAAAACCTCAAAATTACAAAAGATGATACACAGACTACAACTTCTTCTGCTAGAAAATCCAGAACCTTTACTTAGTCTGCAGTTTGGTCTTTTCTAGTATTTTTCATAGACACTCAGACCAGATATTTTGGAACAAAATATTCTCTACTGATTTGGCAATTTTCAATCCTAATAAAAAATGATGAGGCATAACTATATCTCATCTTAAACAGCATGATCCGACCTAGACCATAACAAGGACATAATAGAAAAATAAAAACATAAAGAGTGCATAGGGTGAAATCGAGATTTCACCTAGTTTTACATTACACAGAAATTTGAAAATAAAAAGTTTTTAATACAGGCCGCGTGGGCCAAATCAAGATATCCATCATTTGTTGCTACGTCGAGGAGTGCCTGAGCTTTCTAGACGATGTGGTCGAGCTGAAGATGAGGAGGATCCGGGTGGATGAGGTGGAGGAGGTGGTAACTGCCGAGAGTTAGAAGAGACTGGCGGATTAGCATACTCACAACACTTTTGCCACAAAGCTTCCCCGGTTGATGGTATTGTGTTGTAAGCCTCGAACAAAGTCTTCATGTTAGTCAACTCAGTGTAATCTACGCGAACGGAAAGGAGTTTCTTTCCCTGACAGAGAAGGAAGAATTCTTTGCGTAGGGCGGCTATTATGGTCTCAGCCTTTAGGCGGGCTGTTTTCTCCAATGATATATTTGCATTACACATAATTTCTGACATCTTTTGATCATAGGCTGTTAGTTCACAGAATGCGGCTGACTGTGGATCCCAGCATGGTGGGAGGCTAGCCTCTACCAGCTTGCCCCACTCTTGATCGAACTTCTCCACTCCCTTTCATACGAGCACCAAACAACCTAGAGTATTTGCGCATGCAGTTTCTTTCCCAATTACTCTCCCGACCTCCATAACTGTCCTGAAACGGTCAAATATTCCCTGTTCACGCAATTCTTTAGGGGAGAGTTCATTGAGGTATAGGATATACTTCTTATCTATGATGGCCTTTTCTTCCCCTGTTCTACGTCCAGCCTGCAATTGAGTTCTAAACTCGTGAATTGCGATCTTCTTGTTATTTATCAATACGAGGAGGTTCCAATGCAACTTCACCTCTGTTATGATCTTTGCCCAAACAAGTCGCCTTGCCTCCACTATCGACATATTACCCTTGATTTGCCCCTTTAAGTCCTTGATGGACTTATCCTGCTCGTGGACTTCTTTGCGAAGATTTTCTACCTCTTTTTGTAGGGATGTCGTCACCTTCTAGTTTGCTGCTAGAGCAGCCTCAGACTGCTACAGGAGATGACGAACCATGCGGGTCTCATCCTCTGACACTCTTAAATTAGACAGAGCCTTTGTGAGTTGTTCAAGAGCTGTCTCGGGATTACCCGATACGGGGATCATGCATGTATGCTTGTCCCATTTGACTTACCATTCTGACAGCCTATGTTTAAATTCGGAAATCTCCATGTCCTTTTGAGCATTTTCTTCTTGTTACTTGGCCAATGAGTCAGCGAGAGCTATTTTCTCCTTCTTTACCTGGACGAGCTCCTCCGTTTGTACATGTTCCTCATGAGACATGTTTAGCTTCCGTTTCAGCTCCTAGTTTTCTACATCTATCTTGGTAAGAACGTTTTGCAGTGCTGCGTTATTATCAACTCCCCTTCCTCTTATCGTTTTCTTAAGGCTCTCCAACTGGGCATGGTTGGCTTTGGTGCTAGCCTTCTCTCTCTTCTAGTGCTTTATTACCAGATTGTACTTCTTTTCGAGCTTCTTTAAGGCCATGGCATATTTCACCACCTCAGTCTGTAACATGTCCCCAATACACTGGTGTAAATCTAGCTTGTCTAGTACGGGAATGTTGGTTAGGTTAAGGATAATTTCCAAAGCTCTGTATTGGGCTCCGGAAGTAGAGGGCTGCAACGTTGCTTGTTGGATGGCTAATATAAGTTGTTCCTTGTCCATATCTAGCACCGAAGAAAGCCTAAAGTGGTGCTTATCCACAAACCCTGCCAGTTCGGCCCTCAATTTTTCACTGGTGAATCTGTTTTTGGTATTTATCTCCTCTCTTGTCTCTTGCCTGTCCACCGTGATTGCCTACGAAAGTTCAGAAGGACCTGACGAGGAGGCATTGTCAAAAGAAACATGAAAACCCGGCTTGTCCTTATCAGGACCCTTAAACTTAGGAATCTCCTCATCGGATAGCTCGACCCCTATGTCATCTGGCCCTTGAGTCCTCTGTTTTTTATGAGGGTGAGCTCCTTCATCAGTATCCATAACCTCCTGGCTTCCTGAGGGGTCTTCCTGTTCTTCTGTCCCAACCGACACATTACCTCCTTTTCCTTCCGCAGCTGAGGACTCGGTCTGCATCTATGCATCCAAAGGCCACACATCAAGGTTAGCTCTCCATTCAATGAAGGGCCTAGTCTCATGTGTATAAGTTGTTGATTTTATTTTCCTCTTCCTACTGGTGAGGACTCCCTTAGGGTCATAGTGCCAAACGTCTCCCATTGTTTCCTAATTTCTGAGGTTATCTTACAGAATATTTTTTGTAGGGTCTTCTTGGGCTTATGCCTCTTTTAATTTCGTTTTTTATTAATTGTGCAAAATGGTTTCAAATCTGGCCATGAGGGCTCTTGATCTGTATAATAGCACTGTAAATTTGCAAATATAGTTATTTTCTAACTCACCGATGTTTGAGGGTTTTATTTTCTGTGCATTTCTTTTTTTGGGTTTGGATTCCTTGTTTCTAGTTTTTTGCATGTCCTATTGGGATATTCTTAGGAATTTTTTTAGATCTGAGCCAGATCTAGGCCCTAGAGAGTAAGATCTGGCCACAGGATCGTTTTGGATTGCAAATCTGGGAAGTATCTCATTTTAAAGAATCAAATAATTGCAGGTCTATTTATTTTAAATTGATTTTAGTTCTGCTGGGTGAGAAATAATTTGAAATCTTATGCACCAGTGTGCCTGCAAATTTCTATTTTTGTCTGCTGGCTGCTCGACTATTTCTTCACGCTGCATGTTTGAAATCACTACCTGCTCCTTCAACCACATTCCTCATTGTTTACGTAGTCCAATTTCCTGTACGCTGCCTCCTGTAATATTCCCAATTAGCGATAGCTAATTGGAAATATTAATTTTGATTAATTTTGCCTTATATAGTTAAAATATAAATAAAATGGGTAAAAGGAGAATGTGACTCACTTAGGATAAAACGCACTCCCTAAAGTCACCTAGGAGACATAACGTTGTGGTCAAGGTGGGGCCAAGGGGGGCCAATTGACAACGAAGGGGATGACACACTTAGACAACGTGAGCCCAGCCAGCGCAGATAAGTTGGCAGCGTGGGCCAAAGAGAGGCAGCGTAAGAATGGTGGGGCCAAGGAGAGAGGGAGGCTCACCAAAGATAAATAGAGGGGAGGCTACCTCATTTCTATTATTGATGATTATGCATTTTGGAGATTGTCTCTAGACATTGAGCACGCTTGCTGTTTAGCTAGTCTGCACGTACTGTTCAGTACATCGGGTGTCTCCGTGCGGAGATCCCAACCTCAGCCCCGGGAGACTTCGAGTGCTTGCTCGGGTGAGGAGTCCTACCATATTTTACAGGGGAGATCATAGCTTCAGTCATTGAGGAGCATTCCTTGGAGGGACAACACAGTCTTGCAGAGGGAGGACGCAATTCCAGTTGGGGGAGGTTCCGGATTGAGGTTATTTGGGTGGATTCAGACCGGAGGAATAGGGAAGGGATCAGCCCTTACCTATTGGAGACATTTTGCAGAGGGAGAGGCCATATTTTGTAGTGTTGCCTTTAGGGTCAGTGTTTTCCCTTGAGGGATAGCGTAGTGCCTCAAAGGAGGTATTTTCTGGGGTCAGCCATTCTTGAAAAGCTCTCTGGGATTTTCTGGGTATTGGGTGAGGAGGCCATTCCCAGAGTTTCAGCATTTTCCGAGTTGGGGAGCAGCCCCAAAGACTCATTTCATTCCAGCAGTTGCAGTAGCACGACAGCATTTTCCAGCAGCTTGGAGATTACGCAGTTGATAGAGGGAGCAGCCATTCCACACATTGTTCTGAGAGTATTTCTACACTTGCCTTGAGCAAGTCGAGGTGCCATCATTCTGATCACCTCTGTACTTTTCTTATTTCTCAGTATTAATAAAATGGCTCAGAGTTCTCCATATTGTGTGTTTTGTCTCGTGGTTTGTCTCTAGTTGCTGTATACCTTGTTTGTGTGCTTTATATTACTGTTTATTTCCCTTCGAGATATTACAACTCCATTGTGCTCCAACTCCTGCATTCCAAAACTGAACATTGGACGCTGCCATTTTTCTGTCCAAGCCCTCATTCAAACTCGATCCCCTCATCTCCCTTTCCGCGCTACCTAACTCTCTGCGTTTTTCCCTGCGGCAGCTCTATCCGCCTCTCCTCTCCGCAGCCTCATCCGCTGCCCACATCGCTCAACCCTCCCTCACGCTGTCGACGATCCTTCCCTCTCCTTCATTATCCGCAGCCCTTTTCCAAGCTCTCCATCTTCCGCTACCCTTTCTTTGTCGTAGCCGCCTTAACACTTCTCCACGCTGCCATGACGCCATCGCCGTCGTTTCTCTTCCTTCTTCACACCGTCGCCTTCGACTTCTTCCTCTTACCTGCACACACAAGCAAACACTTACGTATATTTCATTTATTTTATTTTATTTTAGTTTCATAAAGTTAGCTTCAGATTTTCGATTTTTACTTAGATTAGTTTAGTTAGTGTTAAATTTAATTTTTCTTATTTTTTTGGGGTTTGATTTTATTTAGTCTTTAGAAACTTTAAAATCAAAACAAATTTAAATCTTCTAATTTTTAACCTTTTCCTTTTTTAGTAGTTTTTTTGCAGTTTCATTAACTTTAGAATTTTTTTGTTGTAAAAAAGAAAGCAAAAAGCCTCAAGATTTTTCATAAAATAAAAAATATAAAAAATTTTAAAAATAAAATAAAAAAATTTAAATTTTTAAACTTTCTTAACTTTTGGAAATTTTGTTTTAAAAAATTAAATTTTTGTAAGTGGTCTTGGATGTTAGATCTAATTTATTGGCATAGTCAAGGGTGGAACCTTTAAATTTCTATGTAAAGTTTGACTATAGATTTCTGGATTGGAATTACTTAGAATATCATTTTGATTCAGAATTATTGGAAATGTCTAGCATTTAAATTCGATTGTCCTCTCATGATAATATTTTTGTTCCGAAATTTAAATTGTTGGTTCGAAGTATTTTCATGCTTAGCTGTGATTGATGATCGTTGAACTATCTCTAATTGTGGTTTTAAATTGCTTGAAATTGGTGATTAATTGCTTAGTCAACTTTGAGAATATTTCAAGTGATGATAAATTGCATGTCTTTATCGAACATTGTTGATGCATGATTATGAAGGTGTTTTATCGAATGTTAAATCGTATTATTGAAAAGGGCTTGTCTTTCAGTTTGATCAATTGAGCACTTAATTGAGGAATTGAATATTATCGTGGTGGATTGATATTTTCATAGCAAGATAATTGTCCTTTTTAGCAGCAGTTACCTATCAATTACTTGATCTTAATTTGTAATATCCCCAACGGGAAATAAACAGTAATACACAGAAATACAACAAACAGATATATAGAACCAAATGCCGGAACCAGAATATGGAACAAATACACATAAAATGCCAGAACACTAAGCCATTTTATTAATCTGAGAATACATGCATATGGGTACAAAGATAATCGAGAATGAGTGCACCTATCCTTGCCCTAGGCAAGTGGAGACCCTCTCGAGAATAAGAAATGGTCTGCAATAGAGGCTGCGTCCTAGTGGGTCGAGAAAGCTAGTAAAAGTAGCTAGCTGCTATGCAATGTACTAGAACTAGGGGCTGATCCCCCTCATCGGAATGAGCTGAAAAGCTGGAAGGCTAGCTGATCTCAACCCTCCGGGACAAAACCCGAGAAATCGTGAAGCAAATGCTCCACCTCCGAAAATGCACCAAATAAACCCTCTCCGGAGAAAACATTTGTCTCTCCCGGTGATGGGCGTAAGCTCAAGAAAACGCGGGAAAAAGGGCTGAATCCACCCAGCAAACCCTCCCGGATGAAATAGCAAAACTCCTCGGGAGCTGGAAAACGCTGAAATCACTTTGCTAAATCCCCACACAACAAACACGCTCACAATAACTGCGTCCTCCCTAGACTGAGATTGCGTCCTCTCTCCTAGGCTGCGCAGTCACAAAAAGGGGCAACTCCTCCGCAAAACGTCCACCGAGAAAACCACGCAAATCACCACCGAAGCGAAGGAAAAACCTTGCTCGAGCGGGCACTCGAAGTCCCCCGGAGCCAAGGGTGAGATCTACGACGGAGACACTCGGGTTGCACTAAACGATCTTTGAGACCGAGCTAAACAACAGGCGTCTTTGAAGTAGACGAAGTCTAGCTCTCAATATCAATATCATATCAACAATGCCAAATGGAGTGAAAACCCCACCTTATATAATGCTAGCTCCCTCCAAAAAACCCTAGCTGCGTCCTTCACCCTCCTTGACTCGTGCGGTCACCCTTGGGTCGGCGTGAGGCCTCCTCATGTGCGTGTGGACCCCCAAGGCCACCCCTTTAAGTTACAACGTCCATCAACTAGGAAAGCACTTTATTTTATAAAGTGAGATGACCCCCTTATTTCTCACTTTATTTATTATTTTTTAGCTAAGCGGCAAAAATTAAACAAAAATGAAATATTCCAATTAGCAATGCTAATTAGGAATATTACGATCTCCCGACGAACGTTGCTTGTCCTCAAGCAAGCGAAGTGATGGATGCTGCAAGATCCTCTCATCCTCCCAAGTGGCATCCTCATCAAGCAAGTTCTTCCATCTCACCAAGAACTCCCTGATCTTCTGCTCGCACGTGCCTCTCCCTAGTGTCAATAATAGCCTCGGGCGCAACACCCAGATGCCCCTCATCATCTGTAGGGTGGTAGCTCCTCGGTGGTTGTCACATGCGGCCCGGTGCCTTTTTCGGGGCATGATACATGAAAGATGTTATGAATCTTCGTCGCCTTGGGGCAGCTCCAACTCATACGCAACTTTGCCCGATCCTGCGTATCTCCAGTGTGGCCCATAAAAACGGGGCTTCGACTTCTCAGCCCTCCCTTACGCTGAGCGAGAGCGTCGGTATGGTCGTAGCCGTAGGGTAGACCAGGTCTCCTACCTCAAAGTGTCTCTCCACCCGAGCCCTTATCGGCATACAACACGGTTGATTACGTGCATGGCTATGTTGTCCTTGAGAGCTCGAGAGGATATCTTGGCTCTCTTGGATCCATAACTTGGCTCTCGAGCCACTGCTAACACCAAACATCATGTCCACAAAAGATGAGGAATGATATCCATATAAAGCATAGAAAGGTGACATACCAATAGACATATGGTGCGTTGTGTTGTAGCGATACTACGCCCAAATGCGGCCACTTGACCATGCCCTCTGCTCGCCCACGACGTAGTTACGCAAGTAACCTTCCCGACCACTTGTTAACTATCTTTGTCTGCCCCGTCCGTCTACGGGGGTGATAGCTAGTGCTCGGTGTCAACTCGGTCCCCACTAATCGGAAGAGCTCTGCCGAGAATCCGCCCATGAAGCGGGCTGTCCATGTCACTCGACGATGGTCTTGGGTAGACCATGTAATCCGAAAACCTCCCTAAAAGAACGAGCTCGACCACTGCGGCTGGCTTGTACGATGTGCGGATATGGCAAAAAAAATGGGCATACTTCGTCGGCCGGTCAACGACTACGAAGATTCAATCCTTGCCACCCTGCGTGGGCAACCCGTGATGAAGTCCATCGATATGCTCTCCCATTTCCCCTCAGGAATGGGAAGAAGGCTGCAACAACCTGCGAGGATGGCTCATCTCTCCCTTGTTTCGCTAGCAAACATCGCACTCCCACGACATCTTTGGAGTACGTCCTCCTTGAGGCCCTTCCATGAGAACCTCTCCCAGAATAGCCCCTGTATGTCTTGGTGAACCCACGATGGCCGCCCGATGGTGAATCATGTGAAGCACTGGAGTATCTTCTTCTTGGTGAGACCCCTCGATCAAGAAGATCTCGTCCTCGTAATAGATGATCTCATCGACCACCCTGCACTGTCATCTGCTACACTGCCCATCCGGAACCTCGCATGCAAACCTATCCTTGGAGTACTCAACCAACGGTCGAGCCCTCCAATCGGCGTCCAAGCTCATGAGTGATAACGTGGCCGGTCTACGAGAAAGGGCATCGGCTACCACGTTATTCTTCCCTTTGACATACTCTATGTCAAAGTCGTAGGCTCTGGATCTTGCTGATCCACTTAGCTGTCTCTCCCTGCAGCCCGCTTCGCTCCGAGAAAGTACCTCGGTCGTTATGATCTGTCCTCACCACAGATACGCCACCCACCGAGTGCTGTCGGAATTTGGCCAATGCATGCATGATGGCCGGCATCTCCTTGTCGTATATGGGATACAACCTCTCGTGTGGAAGGAGCTTTCGGCTCTCAAAAGCAATCGGATGACCAGTCTCCGCATCAAAAGCGCCCCAATCCCCTCTCACGATGCATCACACTCTAGGACAAAGGGTCGCGTAAAATCGGCAACGCCAACAGCTGGACAACTGCTCATCACCTCCTTGAGCTTGTCAAAAGCTCGTCATGTCTTGTGTCCAGACCAAGCTGAATGCCCCCTTCCTCGTCGGATCCGTGAGGGGTGCGGCAAAGTGAGAGAAGCCCTTGACGAACTTCCTGTAGTATGTGCAAATACCAATAAATCCCCCGAAGCTCCGTCACATTCGCGACTGCGGCCAATCCCCGATAGCCACGATCTTCTCCTCGTGGACTCTCACCCCGTCCACTCCTATAATGTGTCCCGGATACAACATCTCTGTCAACCCCGAACTCGCACTTGGAGAGCTTGGCATGAAGCTGCTTTGCTCCTCCAAGATGTGCGAAGACTGTCTCAATATCGCTGGAGGTGCTCCTCCCAAGTCTGCTTTGTATATAAGTATGTCATCAAAGAAAACCGGCTACAAACTTCCTCGGATGACCCCACTGAAAATGTGGTTCATGCATGGTGGAAGGTAGCGGGTGCATTGGTCGACCCAAATGGCATGACCCGAAACTCAAAGTGCCCATAGTGACACACGAAAGCGGTCTTGGGAATGTCCTGTTCCCTCACGCGTATACGATGGTACCGGATCTCAAATCAATCTCAGAGAAGAACCGTGCTCCTCTCAACTCATCCATCGGCTCATCGATCCCGGGGACGGGGTACCTGTTCTTTAGGGTCTTCTTATTCGAGCCACGTAGTCAATGCACATGCGCAATGTGCCGTCCTTCTTCTTCACCAACACTACGGAAGAAGCGAAAGGACTCGTCTTTGGGCCGAATGTGACCAAGGGCCGAGCAACTCCTGGATAGCCCGCTCTATCTCGTCCCGATAGGCCTTGGGATGCCTATACGGTGTGGTAATCACGGCCTATATCCCACTGCTCAAGCTCGATCGTGTGCTCAAACCCCCCGTCCGGTGGTTGCCACAGTGGAATATCCCCAGAAGACCACGCATGCACATCGAGAATAGTCGTAGATCGGGGATGCTGTCCCATGCCCCTGTATCCACTACCTCCGAAGCCCGCAACTCTACCGCCCACTCTATATCTCCCTTGCGGAAGGTCGCCTCCATGCTTTGTGTGCGACACCGTACGAGGTGGGTATGTGTCTCTGTCCCCGAATCTTCTCATGCCTCCCCTGTCTTGGGATCATCCCACTCCATCTCTAGGGCCTTCCAATACGTCGTGACTTTCCCCCGGAGTAATGAGCCATCGAACACCTAATATCGGGTTGGTGTCCGGAATATCCACCACAAAGAAGTGGTCAGTCAATGTGTAAGTGCCCATCTTCACCGATGAATTCGGAACATACCCGAGCACATGCCATAGTCCGATCTCCCGAGACCAAGACGGAAAACCCATCAAAGCCCTCTGTACGTATGCCCCTCCGCTCAACCATCGGGGCATCAATAAAGTTGTGGGTGGCCCCCACTTGTCAACTAAGGGCGAAACCCGTGTGCCGCGCACTTTGTCCCTCGTACGCGCGATGTCAAGTACTTGGGAACTCCCCGCAATGCGGCTAGAGCTCCCCCGGTGGGTGCAAATGACGCCCCACTGCTGCGGGTGGTGGAGGTGGTAAGGTACCTGTGCTGCATAGCTATCTTCTCGCCTCCACGTCATCCTCCTCATCCTCTTCTCCACTTGCTCTCGGAGAAGACCTCAATGAAATGTGCCTTCCTGCCGCACACTTTGTGTCCGGTGCCCATGGCTCTGGCGGGGTGAAGCACTAACCGCTTCCTCCTCGGCTCTCTCCTGGCCTCATCATCAAGCGCCCTCGTCCGGGATTCACCTTGGGAGGCGGAGCCCTCACGTCCTTACCCCTTAGGTGGAAAGCTCGTCTGCGGGGATAAGGTGGCCGAGTCTCGGGTAAGACATCCTGTAAGTCTCGAGTCCTGCTGATGGCATCTCGAAGGGTAGCCGGTTTGTTCGGCCCGGACTAGGGCCACGAAGTGGCTCGACAACCCCTCTACAAACATGTAAACCATCAGGGCCGCGGATAAATCGAGTACCATCACTGAAACCCTCAAGAATTCTGAAATGTATGTCTCTGCACTCCCGATCTGTTTGAGCTTGGTCGGCTCAACGAAATGTTGCTCGGATCCCTCCTGTCAAAGCGCTCTACCACCCTCCGGGTAAACTCGGCATATGTCGTCCTTGTGGAATGCCCGAGTGTCGCCATCCCATGGAACCACCGATCCTGGGCCTCACCCTCCGGATGCAATGTAGCCACCTTAATGGCCTCTGATCGCGACATCCGGTTGAGCTGAAAATAGATGTCCGAGCTTCTCCACCCGGGACTTTGCCGAGCGTTCGATGAGCCATCAAACGTGGGCAAATGGAATCTACGGCGCGCGGTGGTCATCACGGTGGTGCTGTGCCCCGGTGATGATCACGGGATCTAATGCCATACTTGGACATCGGAGATAGCCCTCGAAGGTGAGAGAATCCATGAATGCTCGTCAGTAAAGCTCGATACTCGCAAAAACACCCGCCATCGAACCGGATCCATCTCTCGTTGTCTGGCTGGCCCCCGTGTCCTGCGCCCAGAAAGTAGGCATGGTAGGTCGCGTGGGTGTTGGAATATCCCTCTGTGCACCTCCCCGTACTCCCGCCCTCTGTGTCCTCCGGCAAGAATGTGGGCATAGTGGATCGCGTGGGTGCACTGAGTCGTCACAATGGGGATAGCATCGTGCCCTTTGGGTATGTGGTGAGACATACCCGATCCCTCACTGACCTGGAAAACCCTAGGGGGTTCTCTCTGTCCTACCTCTACGGCCGTGAGCCTCTATGATATCTCCTGCACGTGATGGAGGAGTGCATCCAGTTTCCTCTCTGCGTCTGCCATCGGGTCCCGCTGCTCTGTGTCCCTCACAAGCTGATCCCCCTCTGAATCTGTCTCAGGTGGCTCCTGATCAGAATCCCTCCCCCCGAAGGGAAACTTCCACCTACCCTCAACGTCTCTGTGTCTCCTCCGGTCAAAGTAGGGATTATCCCCGGGCGTCATAGACTGCTAGCACCACAGGCTGAGCCAGAACTATGCTTTGATACCACTGTAATATCCCCAACGGGAAATAAACAGTAATACACAGGAATACAAACAAGTAGATATATAGAACAAAATACCGGAACCAGAATATGGGACAAATACACATAAAATGCCAGAACACTAAGCCATTTTATTAATCTGAGAATACATGTATATGGGTACAAAGATAATCAGAATGAGTGCACCTATCCTTGCCCTAGGCAAGTGGAGGCCCTCTCAGAATAAGGAATGGCTGCAATAGAGACTGCGTCCTAGCTGATTGGAGAAACTGCCGTAGAAAGCTGCTGCTGCAATGTACTGGAACTAGGGGCTGATCCCCTCACTGGAATGAGCTGAAAACTAGAAGGCTAGCTGAACTCTACCCTCTGAACAAAACCCAGAAATCGTGAAGCAAATGCTCCACCTCCGAAAATGCACCAAATAAACCCTCTCCAGAGAAAACGCTGTCTCTCCCAGTAACAGCGCTGAAGCCCAAGAAAACGCTGGGAAAAAGGGGCTGAATCTATCTGCAAATCCTCCGGATGAAATAGCAATCTCCTCAAGGCTGGAAAACGCTGAAATCACTGCCAAAACCCCACACAACAACTCTGCTCAACAAAACTGCGTCCTCCCTAGCTGGGACTGCGTCCTCTCTCCTAGGCTGCGCAGTCACAAAAGGGGCAACTCCTCTGCAAAACGTCCACCAGAAAACCACTGCAAATCACCAACTGGAACTGAAGGAAAAACCTTGCTCGAGCAGGCACTCGAAGTCCCCCGGAGCCAAGGGCGAGATCTCCGACCGGAGACACTCAGTTTGCACTAAACAGTGTTGCAGACCGACTAAACAACCGACGTCCTGAAGTAGACAGAAGTCTAGCTCTCAATATCAATATCATATCAACAATGCCAAATGGAGTGAAAACCCCACCTTATATAATGCTAGCTCCCTCCAAAAACCCTAATTGCGTCCTTCACCCTCCTCGACCTGCGCAGTCACCCTTGGGTCAGCGTGAGGCCTCCTCATGTGCGTGTGGACCCCCAAGGCCACCCCTTTAAGTTACAACGTCCATCAACTAGGAAAGCACTTTATTTTATAAAGTGAGATGACCCCCCTTATTTCTCACTTTATTTATTATTTTTAGCTAAGCGGCAAAATTAAACAAAAATGAAATATTCCAATTAGCAATGCTAATTAGGAATATTACATAATTTCGTAACGGGATATTTTGACTCCACAAGGCACTAGTTTTAAACTTCAAATCTAATTGAATCTGTAAAATCTTGTTAAATCTTAACAAGTACTTCGTTGTTTGACTGTGTCTCCTGAATTGGTTGGTTTCCAACCAGTTCTCTTTCTTCCATTTCGTTAGGGTCTACCCACCTTAGTCTGCCAGGAGACAACTTAAATAGAGAGATTGGGGATTAGGGTGACAACCTCGATCTGAGCCGTTGTCACGGTGCCTAGACATTCTGTGCGACAACATTTTTTGGCACCGTTTCCGGGGACCAATTTATTGGACTTTGGCTTTATGACATTCATCTCTTTCTTTATCTTTCATCTCGGGTGTTTGAGTTAGCTTCTTGTCCTAGTGGTGACTCCATTGGCTTCATTTTCCACAGGAATTTGTACTAGAAGACATCCAAGTAGCTTGATTAATCCAACTCCAGACCCTTTAAAGGTTCTCAAAGTCCAATTACACACGCCCTCTTCTCGTACACTTCTTGTTAATCTTGGCCAGGAAGCTCTCTCTGATATCCATTCTCTTTTTTGTGATCCTGTTCAGCAAGATATCATGGATATCTTTGCCCTGTGTAACTTTACTAACATTTGAGGTTATCCTAATGATTACCCTGAACATGGCATGGAAAGGTTACCTAGTTTTCAGGGAAATAATGCGGTTAGTGTCAAAGATCATTTTTTTGCTTTCATTGGTTGGTGGAATAAATTTGCGGTTTTAAATAACAATTTCGAGGATGTAAATATGAAGCTTTTTATTCTTACTTTTGAGCGAGATGCTATGGAATGGTTTACTGAAAAACCTAATAATTCATTCAATACCTTTGAATCAATTATAGTTGCCTTTAAAGATAAGTTTGGTGATAAAAGGGAAGATAGGCATTTGGTAAAAGATATCAGTACCATAAAAAAGAAAGAGAATGAAACGATCGAAGAATTAAACAGGAGATTTAATGGTATCCTTAGGGAAATATCTCAAACTCATAAGCCTCTTGATGGCTCTCTTCTGAATTTTTACATTGATGCCTTTAATTTTGATACTTCATATGAGCTAAGACGTGCTAAAACTGTTGATTATAAGGCTTGCCAATCTTTAGCTGAAGAACTTGAAAAGGAAAAAAGGGCATCAGGGATGTCTGAAATTCCTGGTTTTGATAGGGCTGCGACTAAATTGAAAGGGCCTAAAGGTAAAGAGCCTCTAGAAAATGATGATGACCCTATGAAAAAGTTAATGCAAAAGTTTGAAAGCATGGAGCTTAACCAAGCAAAATTAATCTTTGACCATGCTAAGGAAATAAGCAATTTGCATTCTAGGTTGGTCCAAATGGAAAGGGCTCAAGCGCAAAATTCCCAACCTAGGAATCATAATAATAATAATCGAGGTAATAATACTTGGTAGAAAAGGGGCCAGCCTAGTGAGCAAAGACCTCCTAATCTGCTTGAAATCTGGTTGATGAAGCTCCACCTTATTGTAGAGCTTGTGATGCTTTTCATGAGGAGGTTACTTGTCCCACTGTTAAAAGAATCATGAATAGTGGAATGTTTGGGGCAAGTAATCAGATTAATGTTGTTGGTGAGGAGTTTTCTTTGTCTATGGAAGATTGGATGGAAGTGAAGGAAAATAGTCAAGATGTTAGGCCTTTTACATCTTCGCATAGTATCAATAATTTTGATCATGAGAAGGATTTGATGATTGAATTATTTGGTGAAAAGCCTTCTCCTGATCAAGTTTTGGAAATTGCTAAGGACAAAGGATTGACTTATCAGAGAAGGGATAAATATCAAGGTAATAATCAAACTCCCCCTCGAATTTTTAATCCTAGTCCTGGTTTGAATATTGATTTTGTAGCATGGTTGAATAATGCTAAGATCTTGGTGCCTTTCACTGAGGTGTTGAAACTTCTTGCTTAGAGGACTAAGGTTTTAGATGTTCTAGGAGTTTCGCATGTTAATGTTACTCAAGATAAGACTCCTGAAGTTTCTTATCAAGATGCCCCTATATATCTGCAAAAAATGGAGTCAGATAACAAGGAGGATCAACCACTTTTTGTTGCTTTGATGGTTAATGGTTATAAATTGAATAATTGTATGCTAGATTTTGGTGCTTCAGCTTGTGTCATGACCAAGAGGGTCATGGAACAGCGTAATTTAAGAGTTTCTAGACCATACTACAACATATGTGCCATGGATTCTAAGAAAATTGAAGTTCATGGGTTAATCAAGGATTTGCAAGTTCATTTATCAGTTTACCTTGACATAATGATTGTTATGGACATAGTTGTAGTTGATGTTCCGAATGCTTGGGGTATGTTGTTACCTAGAAAGTGGGCCTCTGATCTAGGAGGAAGTATTCAGATGAATTGGTCTTATGCTATGATTCCTTCCCCTAGAGGTGAAGGGTTTGTGAAACTCAATAGAGAGCTTGAAAGAAGATTCCATGTGGAAGATCCTAAGAGACCTCATAATGAAATAATTAAGGAACAACCTGACATGGGAAATTATGCTATTATGTCTAATTTCATATTTCCTTTAGATGATAAGGCTGATGAGAAGTTTGAGGACCTAAGGGATAAAGTTTGGTACATGCATTTTGATGGTGCATCATCTAGGTATGGTAAAGGTGCTGGAATTGTATTGAAGTCTCCCCTTGGTCATATTTTTAAGTTTTCGTATTTGAGTTCATGCAACCAACAATGTAGCTGAGTATGTGTAATATCCCGTTTCGGGGATATCTCTAAAACACGGCAAACTCCAACCAGAGATGGACTGGGAGGGCGTTTACCAGATATGTCGCCTCTAAAAAGAGGACGAAATCTGGAGGCTACCTGGCCCTTTCCAGACTACGTCTAAGAGTATGAAATAAACACACCAAGTGGTATAGAACTAGAATGATCAAGAATATATAAAAGTAACAATGCAACAGACATATAATAACATAGAAAGAATGTACGACAACTCATCCAGAAATATAGAGAGGAAATGCTAAGCCATTTTATTAAACTGAGGAATATAATGTAGTACAATAGGTGATCAGAGTGATGGCACCTAAACTTGCTCAAGGCAAGTGAAGAAATACTCTCAGAATACACCAGAAATGGCTGCTCTCTGAACTGCGTCCCAGCTGCTGGAAAACTGCCATGTAGCTGCTACCACTGAAATGAACTGATAACTATGGGCTGCTCCCCTTGCCGGAATGAGCTGAAAATTTGGAATCCTCCTCTACTCACCAATCCTGACAAAACCCAGAAACCATATCAGAAATGGCCGACCTCCGAAAAACACCCCCTTGGGGAATTACGCTGGCCTCCAAGGCTCTACGCAGAGGCTAAATAAGAATGATTGAAAAACCGCCTCAAACTCCACCAAAATCCTCCCAAAGGCAAAGGCCGATCCTCTGCTCAAAATCTCGGCTCAAATCTCCTGCAAAAACCCTAATCCGGAACACCTCCTAGATGGACTGCGTCCTCCCTCTCAGTGACTGCGCAGTCTCTATGAATGCTCAGCTCCGCAACAAACCCAAACACCAAAACCTCCTGCAAAACGCTGAAGAAATAACCTTGCCCGAGCAGGGACTCGAAGTCCCCCGGGGCTAAGGGCGAGATCTCCAACCGGAGACACTCAATGCACTCAACAGTGCTGCAGACAGGCTAAACAGCCAACGTGCTCAAGAAGTCGAAATGACCAACTCAATATCATCAACAATGAATGAATGAAATTAGAAGGCTCCTCCCTCTTTTATAACGTTGGCCTTCCTCCAACCCTAAGGCCCATCTCCTCAACGTAGCGTCTCTCTCTTGCCACGTGCTCATCCTCATCTGCGCAGTAGCTTCTAGAGCATACGTGGGCCCCCTCTCTACGTGGTGCTTGGCCCCCTTTGGCTCCCTTTAAGTCACAATGTTGTGCTACTAGGGAGGGTGTTTTATTCCACTAAGTGAGTTAGACCCTCTCCACTCACTTCTTATTTATTAATAAACTATAGACGACAAAATTGAACAAAATCGAATTTTCCAATTAGCTGCCACTAATTAGGAATATTACATTCTCCCCCGGCAAAATGTTGCTTGTCCTCAAGCAACTGAAGTGATGGATGCTGCAAAATCTTCTCACTCTCCCAAGTGGAATCCTCATCCGGCAAATTCTTCCACCTCACCAAGAATTCCAGGACTGTCCTGCTCCGTAGCTGCCTCTCCCAGGTATCAATAATAGCCTCTGGCTACAACACCAAATGCCCCTCATCATCCTTGGGTGGTAGCTCATCTGTCACTGTCACCTGCTGCCCCAGTGCCTTCTTCAGGCATGATACGTGAAAAACGTTATGGATCTTGCTGCCTTGGGGCAGCTCCAACTCATACGCAACCTGTCCAATCCTGCGTATCACCCTGTATGGTTCGTAAAAGCGGGGCTTGAGCTTCTCTGCTCCCTTCTACTTCAGTGACGACTGTCGATATGGCTGTAATCGTAGGTAGACCAAGTCCCCTACCTCAAACTCTCTCTCCACCCGACCTCTGTCAGCATACAGCTTCTGCTGGTTTTGTGCTGTAGCCATATTATCCTTGAGAGCTCGGACAATGTCCTGACTCTCTTGGATCCAAATCTTGGCTCTAGGAGCCTTGCTAGCACCGAACATCACATCAGCAAAAGATAAGGAATGATACCCATACAGAGCATAAATTGGTGACATACCAATGGACATGTGATGTGTTGTGTTATAACAGTACTTCCCCAGATGCAACCACTTCAGCCATGCTCGCTGCTGCCCACTAACGTAGTTACGCAAGTAGCCCTCCAGCCACTTGTTAACTATCTCCGTCTGTCCATCCGTCTGTGGGTGATAACTGGTACTCGGTGTCAACTCCGTCCCCACTAACCGGAAAAGCTCCTGCCAAAATCCGCCCATGAAGCGGCTATCCCTGTCACTGATGATGGTCTTAGGAAGACCATGTAGCCTGAAAATCTCTCTGAAGAACAGCTCGGCCACCTATGCTGTTGTGTAGTGCGCGGATATGGCGAAAAAATGCGCATACTTTGTCAGCCGATCAACGATGACAAAGATACAATCCTTTCCCTGTACCATGGGCAACCCTGTGATGAAGTCCATTGAGATACTCTCCCATTTCCCCTCCGGAATGGGAAGAGGCTGCAATAATCCTATAGGATGGCTCATCTCCCCCTTGTTCCTCTGACAAACATCGCAATCCCTAATGTGCTGGAGTACGTCCTCCTTGAGGCCCTTCCATGAGAACCTCTCTCTAATGGCCCTGTAGGTTTTGGTAAACCCCTGATGGCCTGCCAATGGTGAATCATGTGATGCCTGGAGTATCTTCTTCTTAAGCTGAGATCCCTCAGTCAAGAAGATCATGTCCCTGTAGTAGATGATCTCATCGACCACCCTGTACCTGTCATCCGCTACCTATCCATCCAGAACCTCACATGCAAATCTGTCCTTGGAGTACTCCACTAATAGTCGAGCCCTCCAATCTGTATCCAAGCTCATAAGAGATAACGTGGCTGGTCTACGTGAAAGGGCATCTGCTAACACGTTATTCTTACCCTTGACATACTCAATGTCAAAGTCATATGCTTGGATCTTACTGATCCACTTCTGCTGCCTCTCCTGTAGCTGCTTCTGCTCCAAAAAGAACCTGAGGCTGTTGTGATCAGTCCTCAACCTGAACCTGTTCCCTACCAAATACTGTCGGAATTTGGCCAAGGCATGCATAATGGCCAACATCTCCTTGTCGTATATAGAATACAACCTCTCATGCGGAAGGAGCTTTTGGCTCTCAAAGGCTATAAGGTGTCCTCCTTGCATCAATACTGCACTGATCCCCTCTCCCGATGCATCGCACTCCAAGACAAATGGCTCCGTAAAATCCAGCAATGCAAGCACTGGTCAGCTACTCATCACCTCTTTGAGCCTGTCAAAAACTCGCTGCGCTGTATCCGACCAACTGAATGCCCCCTTCTTCGTCAAATCTGTAAGGGGTGTAGCAAGATGTGAGAAACTCTTGACGAACTTCCTGTAATAAGTGCATATGCCAATGAATCCTTGAAGTTCCGTCATGTTCCTCAGCTCCGGCCAATCCCTGATGGCCCTGATTTTCTCCTCATGGACTCTCACTCCGTCCACTCCAATAATGTGACCCAAATACAACATCTCCGTCATCCCAAATTCACACTTGGAGAGCTTAGCATAGAACTGTTGCTCTTCCAAGATATGTAGTACTGCCTCTATATGCTGGAGATGCTCCTCCCAAGTCCTGCTATATATGAGTATGTCATCGAAGAAGACCAATACAAACTTCCTTAGATAACTGCAGAAGATATGGTTCATGCAAGACTGAAAAGTAGCTGGTGCATTGGTTAGCCCAAAAGGCATAACCAAAAACTCAAAGTGCCCATAATGACACCTGAAGGCGGTCTTGGGAATGTCCTGTTCCCTCACGCGAATCTAATGGTACCCTGATCTCAAATCAATCTTCGAGAAGAACTTAGCTCCTCTCAACTCATCCATCAACTCATCGATCTTGGATATAGGATACCTGTTCTTCAGGGTCTTCTTGTTCAGGGCCCTGTAGTCAATACACATCCTCAAGGTGTCGTCCTTCTTCTTCACCAACACCACGGAAGAAGCAAACGGACTCGTGCTTGGCCTGATGTGCCCAAGAGCCAGCAACTCCTGGATGGCCCGCTCAATCTCATCCCGATAGGCTTTGGGATGCCTATAGGGGGTAGTAATCACTACCTGAATGCCCTGCTCAAGCTCTATGGTGTGCTCGAACCCTCAGTCTGGTGGCCGACCTGGTGGTATATCCCCAAACACTGCCTCATACCTGTCAAGGATGGCCTGTATATCAAGATGAATTGCATGATCGGTGGTCTCTACCTCTGATGCCCACAACTCAACCGCCCACTCTATATCTCCCTTCCGGAAATCTGCCTCCATCTGTTGTGCCGAAACAGTCTGAGGTGGGTAAGTGTGCATCCCACGGATCTTCTTGTGCTTCCCGGTATTCTTATCATCCCACTCCATCTCTAAGGCCTCCCAATTTGTGGTGACCTTCCCCAGAGTAATCAACCACTGAACACCCAATACCACATTGGTATCCGGTATGTTGACCACGAAAAAGTGATCGGTCACGGTGTAGGTACCCATCGTCACTGCCAACTCTGGAACATACCGGGCACGCTACATCGTCTGGGCTCCTGGGACCAAAACTAAAAATCCGTCAAAGCTCTCGGTCGGTATACCTCTCCGCTCGACCATCTGTGCATCAATGAAGTTGTGGGTTGCCCCACTGTCAACCAAAACTGACACTCGTTGGCCACTTACTGTCCCTCGTACACGCAACGTCATATACTTGGGAACTCCTCGCAAGGCTGCAAGGGTCCCTCCTGTGGGTGCAAAAGCTGCACCTCCTGTCCCTAGAGGTGGAGGTGGCAACTGATCTTGGGCCGTCTGACTATCTCCTGCCTCCTCATCATCCTCCTCATCCTCTTGCCCGCTATCATTGGAGAAGACCTCAATGAAGTGTGCTTTGCCAATAGCACACCTATGCCCTGATGCCTACGGCTCCTGACAAGTGAAGCACAGCGACTTCTTCCTCAGCTCCCTCCTGGCATCATCATCTATTTGTGCCCGTCCTGGATTCCCCTTTGGAGGTGGGATCCTCACATCCTTTCCCTTGGGCTGGAAACCCTGTCTCTGGGGATAAGGTGTACGAGTCCTGGGCAACGCATCCTGTAAATCCCGCGTCCTGCTAATAGCATCCTGGAGTGTATCCGGTCTAGTAGATCTCACTAAACCCCGAAGTGGCTCTGCTAACCCCTCCACAAACATATAGATCATCCGTGCTGCGGATAGATTTGGCACCATCACTGAAACCCTCAAGAAATCTGCAATGTATGTCTCTGGGCTCCTAGTCTGCTTGAGCCTCGTCAGCTCAACAAAGTGCTGTTCCGGATTCCTCCGGTCAAATCGCTTCATAAATCTCCTGGTAAACTTGGCATACGTCGTCACTGTAGAGTGTCCGAGTGTGACCATCCCATGGAACCACCAATCCTAGGCCTCACCATCCAAATGTAATGTAGCCACCTTGATAGCCTCCGTCTCCGACATCTGGTTAAGCTGGAAATAGATGTCCAGCTTCTCCACCCAAGACTTTGCCGAACTGTTTGATGACCCATCAAACGTAGGCAAATGGAATCTGCTAGATGTGCGGTGGTTATCTCCATCATGATAATGCTGGTGCCCTCTATGATGGTCGCGGGGTCTACTGTCCCGCTGGAGCTGAACAAAATCTTGGAATGAGAGAGCATCCTTGAACTCTTGCCCATATGCCTGATACTCTGCAAAATACTTGCCCATGTGTCCGGGCTATGCCTCCTGCTGAGCTCCTGCCCCTGTGTCTGCTCCCAAGAAAGTGGGCATGGTAGAGCATGTAGGTGCATGTGAAGCCATCGGCTGAATAGTATCACGCTGAGCAACACCATGCTCCGGCAAATGGTGGGATGTACCTGATCCCTCTCCTACCTGGAATACCCGTGGGGTCTCACGCTGTCTAGCCTCTACAGCGGTGAATCTCTGACCCATCACCTCGATCTGCCTCGCTAAATCCTGCACCGATTTGAGGAGTGCCTCCCCAAACTGTTTGGCCTCAGTGTCGTCTGCCATCGGCTCTCTCTGCTCTAAATCTAATACAGGCTCCTCCTGTTCTGCGTCTGTCACAGGCTCCTCCTGCTCTGTGTCCACCATCCGAACACAGTCTCCCTCTCCGTAGGTGTTCTCCAACCTACACTCACGATCTCTGTACTTCCTACCTCTGTAACAAATATATGGCCTCTTTCCCGGTGTCATAGAAAACTAGCTCCACAGGCTGAGCCAAAACTATGCTCTGATGCCACTGTAATATCCCGTTTCGGGGATATCTCTAAAACACGGCAAACTCCAACCAGAGATGGACTGGGAGAGCGTTTACCAGATATGCCGCCTCTGAAAAGAGGACAAAATCTAGAGGCAACCTGGCCCTTTCTAGACTCTGTCTAAGAGTATGAAATAAACACACCAAGTGGTATAGAACTAGAATGCTCAAGAATATATAAAAATAACAATGTAGCAGACATATAATAACATAGAAAGAACGTATGGCAACTCATCCAGAAATATAGAGAGGAAATGCTAAGCCATTTTATTAAACTGAGGAATATAATGTAGTACAATAGGTGGTCAAAGTGATGGCACCTAAACTTGCTCAAGGCAAGTGAAGAAATACTCTCAGAATACACCAGAAATGGCTGCTCTCTGAAGTGCGTCCTAGCTGCTGGAAAACTGCTGTGTAGCTACTACCACTGAAATTAACTGATAACTAGGGGCTGCTCCCCTTGCCAGAATGAGCTGAAAATCTAGAATCCTCCTCTACTCACCAATCCTGACAAAAACAGAAATCATATCAGAAATGGCCGACCTCCGAAAAACACCCCCTTGGGGAATTACGCTGGCCTCCAAGGCTCTGCGCAGAGGCTAAATAAGAATGACTGAAAGATCGCCTCAAACTCCACCAAAATCCTCCCAAAGGCAAAGGTTGATCCTCTGCTCAAAATCTCGGCTCAAATCTCCTGCAAAAACCCCGATCCGGAACACCTCCTTGATGGACTGCGTCCTCCCTCTTAGTGACTGCGCAGTCTCTATGAATGCTCGGCTCCGCAACAAACCCAAACACCAAAACCTTCTGCAAAATGCTGAAGAAATAACCTTGCCCGAGCAGGCACTCGAAGTCCCCCGGGGCTAAGGGCGAGATCTCCGACCGAAGACACTCAATGCACTCAACAGTGCTGCAGACAGGCTAAACAACCAGCGTGCTCAAGCAGTCGAAATGACCAACTCAATATCATCAACAATGAATGAATGAAATGATAAGGCTCCTCCCTCTTTGATAACGTTGGCCTTCCTCCAACCCTAAGGCCCATCTCCTCAACGTAGCCTCTCTCTCTTGCCACGTGCTCATCCTCATCTATGCAGTAGCTTCTAGAGCATACGTGGGCCCCCTCTCTACGTGGTGCTTGGCCCCCTTTGGCTCCCTTTAAGTCACAACGTTGTGCTACTAGGGAGGGTGTTTTATTCCACTAAGTGAGTTAGACCCTCTCCACTCACTTCTTATTTATTAATAAACTATAGACGACAAAATTGAACAAAATCGAATATTCCAATTAACTGCTGCTAATTAGGAATATTACAGTATGAAGCCTTGTTGTTGGGTTTTGAGTTGGCAAAAATTTAAGAATTAAGTTGCCTAGTATCAAGGGAGACTCTGATTTGGTTATCATGCAAGTTAAGAATAAATTTACATGTAAAAATCAAAGGTTAAGGAATTATCGAAATGTTGTGTTGGATGTTGTGGAATACTTTGATGCCATTAACCTTGAAGCTATCCCAAGAGAAAAGAATAGCTTGGCGGATGATCTTGCTGTGGTTGCTTCTACCTTAAAATTATCTGATGAATTAATTAAGGATAAGATAAAAATAGAAATTATTTTCAGACCTTCAGTCCCGGATAATTCAGAGCATTGGCAAGTTTTTAATGATGAAAAGCAGGTCATTCGTTTTCTTAATAATTTGAATGAGTTTGAAAATTTTCGAATAATTTCTAGGGAGGATGGATCTGATGATCATGATGATATTATAAATCCTACTCCTGGGAATATTTTTGCTTTAGAGTGGCACTTTGATCGGCATGATGCCACAAAGATGAAAGAGGAAAATAAAATGGATCCAGGAGAATTCATTGAAGTAAATATTGGTACCTCTGAGGACCCTAAGATTGTCAAAATTGGTAAAGGTACTAATGAAGAAGAAAGGAAAAAGTTGACCAGTTTACTTCATGAGTATAGGGATGTTTTAGCATTTTCGTATGATGAATTAAAAGGATACAGGGATGATGTCATGCAACACATTATCCCTTTAAAAGAATCCTAAGTTAGCCCCTTTGGTTCAGAAAGAAATTTCAAAAATGCTCGCAGCTGGAATCATTGCTCAAACTAGACATTCAACATGGTGTTCCAACCTGGTGATTGTTAGGAAGAAGAATGGTACCATTAGACTTTGTGTCGATTTTAGAAACCTTAATCTAGCATGTAAAAAGGATAATTACCCTTTGCCCAACATGGAGACTATGTTGCAAAGAGTAACAGGTTTAGGAATGATTTCATTGCTAGATGGTTTTTTTGGATACAATCAAGTTTGGGTTAAGAAGGAAGATCGTCACAAAACTACATTCACCACAGCATGGGGTACTTTCGAATACATTAGAATGCCTTTTGGGTTGACCAATGCTGGGGCTACTTTTCAAAGGGCTATGGATTATGCTTTTAAAGGTTTAATTGGAAAAATTATTGAAATTTATCAAGATGATCTTACTATTTTTTCTAAAGATGGTATTAGTCACATAGGTCATCTTAAACAGGTCTTTGATAGGTGTAGAGAATTTGGGATTTCCTTGAATCCGGCTAAGTCTATTTTTGGAGTAACTGAAGGGAAATTACTTGGTCACATCATCTCCAAAGATGGGATCAAGATTGATCCTGAAAGAGTTGAGGCAATCCAAAATATTCTTGTCGCTCATAATCTTAAATCCCTTCAGTCTTTTCTAGGAAAAACTAATTTTCTTAAAAGATTTATTCCAAATTACGCAGAAATAGCTAAGCCTATTCAAAGTCTTCTAAAAAAAGATGTAAAATTTTTATGGAAAGAAGATGGCAAAAGGGCTTTTCAAGGAATTAAGAGTGCTATTGCCAAGGCCCCTGTTTTGGAAAGTCCTGATTATTCAAAGGATTTCATGATTTTCTCTTTTGTTTCTGAAGATAACATTGCTGGTGTCTTATTAAAAAAGAATAAGGAAGGTCACGAGCAGCCTATTGCTTTCATGAGTAGAGCGCTTCAAAATTATGAATTAAATTATACTACTTTGGAAAAGCAAGCTTATGCCTTGGTTAAGTCTCTTAAGCATTTTAGGACTTATGTGGGTTACTCTAAAATCATTGCTTTCGTTCTGCATTCCGCAATTAAAGATATCTTAACTAAAAACGGATTGCTTAGGGACTCGTGCTAGGTGGGTTACTAAAATTCAAGAGTATGATTTAGAGATTAGGCCCAGCAAGTTAGTCAAGGGTCAAGGCTTGGCTGAAATGATGACCGAAGGTAATGAGAAAGCACTTGGTTTGATTTGTCTCAATGATGCATCTTTGCCTGAGCTGCAAAGGTTAGAAGAGCATGAATGGTATAAGGACATTATTTATTATTTGTTAAATCTTACATGTCCTAACCATTTAGTTGCTCATAGAACAAGGGCTCTTAGATTAAAATCCACTAAGTATTGCCTCATGAAGGATGGCCTTGGATGGAGAAATCCTGAGGGGATAATACTTAGGTGTGTTGATGAGGTTGAGTCTAAGAAGTTGATTTTTGAGTTTCATTCAGGATTTTGTGGTGGTCATTATGCTGCTAGAACTACCGCCCACAAAATTCTGAGAGCTGGTTATTATTGGCCTTCGATTTTTTCAAATGTGCATAAATTTGTCAGAAGTTGCCAAGCATGTCAACTATTCACTGGGAAGCAGAAGCTAGCTGCCCTGCCCCTACAACCTGTGGTTGTTGAGGCACCTTTTCAACATTGTGGTTTGGATTTCATCGGGAAATTCCATGAAAATTTTAGCAATGGCTACTCCTGGATCTTAACTGCGACTGATTATTTTACAAAATGGGTTGAAGCCATTCCTGCTAAGAACGCCAATGAAAAGGTCATTATGGACTTTATTAAAAATCAAATCATTACTAGATTTGGTGTCCCTGCGAAGATCACTACCGACGATGCCAAGGCTTTTAGTTCTTTTGAATTTTCATCTTTTTGTTTCAAGTATGGCATTACATTATCTCATTCATCTAACTACTATCCTCAGGGTAATGGCCTAGCTGAGTCAAGTAATAAAAATCTTATAACCATTATCAAGAAGATAGTAGGAGATAATAAGAAATCTTGGGACAACAAAATCAAGTATGCTTTGTGGGCAGATAGAATTACTAAAAAGAAGGCTACTGGTAAAAGTCCTTTTGAATTAGTTTATGGCTTGGATGTAACTTTGCCCGTGCACCTTTAATTACCAGCTTACCAACTCCTTCAACATTTTTTCACTGATAAAGATGTTGTTCAAAATAGAATTGATCAGATTGTGGAGTTGGATGAAACTTGTAGTAAGGCTTTCGATAATATGTGTAAAAATCAATCTAACATTAAGAAAAGCTTTGATAAATCATCTCGATCTAGATCTTTGTAGGTTGGAGACATGGTATTACTTTGGGATCGAAAGAATGAAAAACCCGGAAAACATAAGAAATTTGACAGTTTATGGCTGGGACCTTACATTATCCGAGGCATGGCTAGACCAAATTCATTCCACTTGAGCACGTTGGAATGCGAACCACTTCACTTACCTACGAATGGTCAAATGCTCAAGTTTTTCTTCAAAGATGACATTTGATGCCATTGGGCATCCTTTGTATTGTATTTTTAACCTTGCACCTTGTCCTTTCAGCATTTTATTTTGTAGTTAGATTAGATTTATTTTTCATGTTAAGTAGAATAATAAAGGATAAAAGAGCTTGTATTTTTTATGTGCTTAATGTTATATGATAATATTTGGATGGACCTACTTATGTAATCTTATGTGTTGCTTGGATGCAGATTCTGGATTCTCACATTCCTTCAATGAAGCAACGTGTCTCCAAGTAGAGCTAGATGTTGACCACTCTTTGTCAACGACCCCATAACAGTATACCTCCATTTTTTGTAATGGAATTTATCATGTTCGAGGTGTTCACGCCATTCAGATTTCATCGTTAGACAACAGTTTTATAAATGATGTAAACCCATTCTGCATGTTTATGATGTAAATGATCTAAAGTAAGACCACTATGTATGTAACAACCTAGGTAAGCCTAGTATTTTGGTGACGATTTATATCCTAGGAGGTTTTTTGTCTCACTGATTCATTTGTGTTTTTCAAGACAAGTGATCGGCAGAGTTTTCCCCTCCAGCCTCACCCCAAAGCTAAGGTGGATTTTTTCACCAAGGTGCTAAGTGAGTGCTAGTGTTTTCTATCGAGTCTTTGTAAAAGTAGTTTGGGAATAATCCTAGCTAGTTGGCTAGATTATTTTATTACAAGCTACTTGGTCTAATAGATCATGTTTGGAGTCGCAAATTGGGTATTTATTTGAGGGTTTATCACAAATGGGTAGGCCCCCTTTATGTGTCTAAATGTTCTATCTTATATAAAGATGGTTGGAAAAATAATTAAATCCTCTCTCAATCAATTAATTAAATTTTTTGGCCAAATTAAATTAAAAATCCTAAGCCAGAAATTTAATTAATTTTAGTCCTAGGTGAGTTAAAATTCTTCAAAGGCAAAATTCATGGGTCCTTAAAAAATAATTTTTTAAAGGTGCCAAGTGTAAGGTCTCTATTCAACATTTGCTATAAAACACTTATCTGATCTTTATATTTAAGCAGAAAATAATTGCAGGAGGATTTAAACTTAAACTCTAATAACAGATTCACGGTTTCAGAATATTCCTAAGTTCACAAACCCACTAACCAGCTGATGCTAAGACATGATAAGTAACTGATGCTCAGAGAAATATCTGGAAACGGTGAGCTGCAAACCAGGGTTTAATCGATGATTGTTGGATGAACTTTTCAAGCTGATAACTGCTGGAACCGTGATCCTCCTCTCCATCTTATGGGACAGATTATAGAACCAAAATGTTCCTCCCAGCCAATTTAGGATTTAATCCCAAATCCAGAGGACGCCTCCTCTGCCCCCGTGCCCAGAATCCCGAGAACAGTGAGTCTCCTTTCCACTCTTGATAAATTTTACCACAGCAACCTTCTCAATTTCATCACAACAGCCTTTCTCCCCTTTCCTCCCCCCGAACAAAAGGACCCCTTCCTCCTTCATATCTTCTTGCTTAAATAGCAATCTGCCCCACCGCCACAACACCATCCAACTAAGACCTCCATAAATGTAGAAATGAATGTTTTGAAAGAGATGTCATTCGAATGATAGATGATAAGGTTGTATTTAAAGAGCTGCTATTCAAATGTAAGAAGATAAGGTTTGCATTAATGAGGTGTAATTCGAAATGTAAGATGATAAGGTGGTGTTAAAGAGCTGTCATTTCAAATGTCAGAGGATATGGTTGTATTAATGAGATGAAATTCAAATTCGAATGGATTTAATCATGGTGCTTTGAATTTTTAATAAATTTTTCTAATTATTCTTTAAAGTTTGTTTTCTTTATGTTTGTATATTATAATTAAACTATTAGTTAAATATTAGGAAGTAGGAACTTAGGGTGTGGGTTGTTACACCAAGCCAAGAGAATATTGAGAATTTCAAGAAATTTTGGATCCTTGGGCCTTGGTGGTTAAGTCAAAGTCAAAATTTTGAGGTAATTAACTCAAAAATATTATTTTTGAGTTAATTAAAAAGGAATTAAATGATAAATTTGAATTTCCTCAAAAATTTGTAATTTTGACGGTCCAGATTAAAAGATAATTAAATCTTTTTCAACGGTCTAGATTATTTTGACAAATTTTTTAGACTAGCCGTTAAATTTATTCAATAAATTAGAGGTTTTTGTATGTCATTATCATTAGATCTTTGAATCGTGCACTTGTTCTCAGAAACTCTTGTAATTTTCTTGATCAATCAAGCTTGAAAGACTTTGGGGTTATAGACTTTGGTGTTCTTTTTGCGGATCTATGTGTGGTGATATAGTCTCTAGGCTTCCTGCTTTTATTGGCATTTGATGTTTGATGGCCTTTATGGATTGATATACAATTATCTTGTGCGATTTTAAAGGGTTTTTATTAAATTGCATTTTGATTTAATGAAATGTCAGTTATCTATGTTCCTGAAAAGGTCTCATTATTATTTTTTAAATATCTATCAATCTAAAATTCAGATCTAAGTGTGCAGAGATCATTATTCAAGATTTGAGCGTTTGGGGAAATTTTCAGTTAGATCAACCGACTCTCAGATTTCAGAAAATCTGAAAAAGCCCATTGTTTCCTAATTTCTGATGTTATCTTACGGAATATTTTTTGCAGGGTCTTCTTGGGCTTGTGCCTCTCTTACTTTCGCTTTTTATTAATTGTGCAAAATGGTTTCAAATCTGGCCATGAGGGCTCTTGATCTGTAGAATAGCACTGTAAAATTGCAAATATAGTTATTTTCTAACTCACCAGGGTTTGAAGGTTTTATTTTCTATGCATTTTTTTTTTGGTTTGGGTTCCTTATTTTTGGTTTTTTGCAGGTCCTATTGGGAGATTCTCAGGAAATTTTTTAGATCTGACCCAGATCTATGCCCTGGAGGGTAAGATCTGGCCTCAGGATCATTTTGGATTGCAAATCTGGTCAGTATCTCATTTTAAAGAATCAAATAATTACAGGTGTATTTATTTTTAATTGATTTTAGTTCTGCTGGGTGAAAGAAAAAATTTGAAATCTTATGCACCAGTGTGCCTGCAAATTTCTGTTTTTGTCTGCTGGCTGCTCGACTATTTCTTCACGCTGCGTGTTTGAAATCTCTGCCTGCTCCTTCAATCACATTCCTCATTGCTTACGCAGCCCAATTTCCTGTACGCTGCCCCCATCGTGCTCCAACTCCTGCATTCCAAAACTGAACATTGGACGCTTCCATTTTTCTGTCCAAGCCCTCATTCAAACTCAAGCCCTTCATCTCCCTTTTCGCAGTGCCTAACTCTCTGCGTTTTACCCTGCGACAACTCTATTTGCCTCTCCTCTTCGCAGCCTCATCCGTTTTCCTCCTTGCTCAACACTCCCTCACGTTGTCGACGATCCTTCCCTCTCCTTCATTATCCATATCCCTTTGCCAAGCTCTCCATCGTTTGCTACCCTTTCTTTGTTGCAGTCGCCTTAACACTTCTCCATGCTGCCATCATGCCATCGCCATCGTTTCTCTTCCTTCTTCAAGCCGTCACCTTCGACTTCTTCCTCTTACCTGTACACACAAGCAAACACTTACACATATTTCTTTTTTTTTTATTTTAGTTTCATAGAGTTAGCTTTAGATTTTCGATTTTTACTTAGGTTAGTTTAGTTAGCATTAAATTTAAATTTTCTTATTTTTTTGGGGTTTGATTTTATTTAGTCTTTAGAAACTTTAAAATCAAAACAAATTCAAATCTCCTAATTTTTAACCTTTTCCTTTTTATGGAGTTTTTGTAGTTTCATTAACTTTAGAATTGTTTTTTTTTTTTAATAAAAAGAAAAAAGCCTCAATATTTTTCATAAAATAAAAAATTAAAAAAAATAAATTTAAAAGATTTAAAATTTAAATTTTTTTTTTAACTTTTTAACTTTGGGAAATTTTGTTTTAAAAAATTAAATTTTTGGAAGTGGTCTTGGATGTTAGATCTAAGTTATTGCATTGTCAAGGGTGGAACTTCTAAATTTTTATCTAAAGTTTGACTATAGATTTCTGGATTGGAATTACTTAGAATGTCATTTTGATTCATAATTTACCTATCATTTACTTGATCTTAATTTCATAACAAGATATTTTGACTCCACAAGGCACTGGTTTTAAACTTCAAATCTAATTGAATCTGTAAAATCTCGTTAAATCTTAACAAGTACTTGGTTATTTGACTGTATCTTCTGAATTTGTTGGTTTCCAACCAGTTCTCTTTCTTCCATTTCGTTAGGGTATACCCCCCCTAGTCTGCAAGGAGACAACTTAAATAGAGAGGTTGGGGATCAAGGTGACAGCCCCCGATCTGAACCGTTGTCGCGGTGCCTGGACATTCTGTGCGACAACAAAGAGGAAGAAGTTGGATATGACTGCAGAAAAGGGGTATCTGGTAGGATACAGCAAGAATGCAAAGGCATATCACATCTACATTCCTGAGAGCAGGAAAGTCTTGGTGTGGAGGGATGTGAAGTTCATGGAGGAGAAGGCCTTCAGAAGATCTCGCAATTTGCCTTTTGCTACGCAGTCTGAGGAGGAGCCTCTGGTTCAGCCCCAACAACCAGCAACATAAAATTCAGTTGCCTCTTCAAGGCATAGGGATCCAAGGGATGTGTCTCTTGAGGATTTGCAAGAGGGAGAGCTGGGAGATCCACCCACTACCAGTGGGAGAACAAGCAGGGAACTTCGACAAATTTTGAAGGGTGCGGAGGACTTTGTAGGAGTCCCCTGAAATGAGAAGAGACAGCGTAAGCAGCCTGAGAGGTATCAAGCCTTAGTTGTTAAAGTCGGAGAACCTTCCAGTTTTCGGGAAGGAGCTCAGCACCAGGTGTGGGTTGATGCAATGGTGGAAGAGTACAGTGTCATCATGACGAATGATGTCTGGGAAGTGGTCCCCAGACCTCAGGAGAGATCAATTGTAGGATCTAGGTGGATCTACAAGATCAAGTATGTTGCAGATGGCAGCATCGAGAAATTTAAAGCCAGGTTTGTGGCTAAGGAGTATACTCAGAAGGAAGGAATTGACTATGAAGAAACCTTCGCCCTAGTAGCCAGATACACCTCTATCAGATCCGTGATATCCCTTGCTGTGCAGATGAGGTGGGAAATTCACCAGATGGACGTCAAGACGGCATTCTTGAACGGGGTGATAGAGGAAGAGGTGTATATAGAACAACCAGAGGGCTTCGAGATGCATGATCAAAAGACTTATGTGTGCGGATTGAAGAAAGCGTTAGATGGACTGAAGCAAGCTCCTAGAGCTTGGTATGGTCAAATTGACAACTACCTGCATAAGATGGGATTTGTCAAGAGTGACGCAAATCCCAATCTCTACTACCTAAGAGTAGGGAGTGAGCCGTTGATACTGGTTTTGTATGTAGATGATCTATTTTTGACAAGATCATCAAGGCTCATCACAGACAGCAAGAAGAATTTCGCTGAAGAATTTGACATGAAGGATCTAGGAAAGATAAACTATTTTCTGGGGTTGGAGGTTTGGCAGCGGAATGGGGAGATCTTTCCTGGTCAAGGGAGATACACTACAGAGATTCTGAAGAGATTTCAGATGGAGGATTGTAGAACCATGACAACTCCAATGATCACCAACTGGATGAAAATTGACACGTCCGAGGCTGATTCTAGGTTATATAGGCAGCTCACGGATCTTTGATGTCTCTGGTAAATACAAGGCCATACATTTGTTATGTTGTAAATACCCTCGGTCAATTCATGGTAGAACCTAAGAGGACTCATTGGGTTGCAGCCAAGTATGTTCTCAAGTACCTTCAAGGAACAGTCGAGCTTGGATTGAAGTACACCCATAGCAATGATGTCAGGTTGAGTGGTTTTATCGACGCAAATTGGGCTGGAAGTTCAATAGATCGGAAAAGTACCAGTGGGTATTGTTTCAGTCTAGGATCAAGAATGACTTCCTAGTGCAGCAGGAAACAGTCCGTAGCACTGAGCTCAGCAGAAGTAGAGTATATGGCAGCCAACATAGCTTCGTGTGAGGCCATATGGCTTCGAAAATTGTTAGTGAATCTACTCAAGGAGAAAATGGAAGCGATCAGTATCTTATGCGATAATCAGAGTTGCATCAAGCTCTATGAAAATCATGTGTTTCATGATCGGTAGAAACATATAGACATCAGGTGTCACTTCATTAGGGACTGTGTACAATGTGGAGCTGTTCAGTTGCATTACTCTCCAACAGGAGAACAGGTGGCAGACATCCTCACAAAAGCTCTAGGGAAGACTAAGTTTGTCTACTTCAGAGAGAAGATGGGGATGATGAAGAATCCCTTCCAGTAGCAGGAATAGATAGGTTCAGTATTCAGAGGGAGCTATTGTACAGATGCAACAAGTGACAATGGCAGTGTCAAAGACAACAGTACTGAGGACAACAACGCAGCAGATGAGGAGCAACGTCCAGAGATCAGCAGCGCGGAGGGTGCTTCAAAAGCATAGCAACATGCAATAGGCATATTGTTGGAACACCTTCCTCGCTAAGGGAGAGTGTTGATTTTTGTAGCATCCGAAAGTGTTCCAAGTCTCAAATTTTGTAGGGAGGCTTGGACAACATCATTACAATGAACCCAGAAATTGTTTGTGGAAATTCCACTCGGTTCATGACTTATTAAAATAATTAATTATTTTAATGAAGATCCTAAGTCTAAACTTAGGGAAATGAAATAATTAAAGGGTATTACTAAGTCAAAGTGTGAATCTTCTAGAAAACAAGGATCATGTCAAGTTTTAATCTTAGCCATTGATTAAACTTCTAATTTGGGACGTTGGTTCTCCAACGAGAAGATTATAAAAGAGGGCTTGAGGGTCATTTGGAAAACAAGCCGGGCATACACCCAGTACTCGAAGGAGATCGATTATGAAGTAAGAGAATTCGATTTCAGTGGGAGAGTTGCAAGGCGAAGAGTTTGCAGAAGTAAAAGGAAGAGGGAGTCAGAAGTGATCGAGATCAGGGACAGAGGGCATCATTGGGCCACTGGAGGGTCAAGGGCTGCGCCGCCCCCACGCAGTCCCTATGACTACATAGTCCAAAGGTTGGGACTACACAGAGAAACACGCGACAAGTACAAGAGGCGTAGGAGGCTAATCAGGTGTCATAGAACTGCCCGAGGAGCCGGGAATTCCGGTCTCGTGTGTTTCGATTTTATCTACCAAGATATTTCCTTGTAAAGATATCATTTGTTGAAGAATTAATAAACCCTCATATATCCGGTTTTCCCGCATTGGGGTTTTTTCGGGACAATTGGTCCAAAAATAACTGTGTACATGTGATTGATTCTTGTGCTTATGTCCTTTACTGTTTATTTATCTGCATATGTATTTGTGTATGTTGCAGTAGTATTTATTTTGATATTTGCCAGAATATTTCTAAAAAAATAACTTATTGAAATAATAAGTAGGAGGAATAAATCTATCACTGCAATTGTATAGTTTTCAGATTGAAAAATTCACAAAGCATAGAGCATGTCGTGAAAACACTGGAACAAGTGTTGGTTTATCCAATGTCCAACAATCTCCCCCCCAACGCGAGCCATGTGTGTATCGAACTCATGACCTATGCTCTAATACCACTTGTTGGGAATCACGATTGCCATTAGACCAAAACCCGCAAGTGTTAGTCAACGACTGCATCGCCAAAGATAAGGATCCACGAGAGGCGGTTAGTCCATATCGCGAAACACCCGGGGAGTGTTGGTTTATCCAATGTCCAACACAATTTTGTTGAGGATTGTACGAAATTGAGTTTTGATGTTGAATCCCATGTTGGAAAAGATAGTTTTCAAATCCATTATAAGTGTATTCTTTTCCATTATCAAGACGAAGAGAACCAACATGTGATTTTGCATCATTTTCAATCCATGCATGAAATTTTTTGAAAGTTTCAAAAGCTTTGATTTACTTTTCAACAAATATACCCAACACATCCTAGTACAACATTGGGAATAAATAATATGGAGTAACGCCTTTCTTAGCAGGCATGGACAAACATGGTTTTCATTGAGAGAAGGAATGCATAGACTTGAATTTTGTTGATACGGGTAGAGATACCAGGCCACATGAAGGAGAAGGTAGAAAAGGAGTATACGTTAGAGTCGATGTGCATGAATTGACTGACTAATCAGAGAATGGATGCATTGTTACCACAACATAGATGTTTCTGCCAAGGCAAGGAAATGACAAAGGGATAAGTGAAATAGATGGTAGAGGAGTTACACTGGGATAGACAACAAGGCTCTGATAATATGCCAGGCTAGGAGTGTAACTCCCAATTGTGCGTTTTGCATTAATGTGAGCATCATTATATACATGAAGAGGGATGACATTTGGGATTTAGATTCTAAGGTCTCTTCCCATTCTAACTATTCAAATTTCTCTATTTACATATCTACTCATTTTCACCCTATCCCCAAGGATTAGGTGTCTAACAACAAGATCCAAAGGTTCATGCTGATTATATGAAAGCATTGTTTAAATTAGTCCCTAATGATGAGTGTGACACCATATGTAGACAATTGAGCAACTACATCCTTGGCACTGGTACCTTTGGGACCAATCATGCAGTTAGAGATCGAGGGGCATGGCAATGATGCTCCACATATACAATGTTTGGAAATGTAGGTGCTCCCATAGACGGTGAACACTTATTTTGTAGAGAGGTGTTGGAGCACCTATAGTTCATCCATTGTGTCAAAAGAAATAGGTTGAATGTAAATCAGGCAGAGAGCTTTGTTTATGTTCATTACAGCTTATGATTGTTGTCTCATTACTATGAGGAGGAAAAGACAACTAAAGACTTTAAGGTTTGGGACAAAATCTAGAGGAGGATAATTTGGAGGAAGGAGTGTTGTATTTAGAGCAATTGGATAATTCTCTTATCTAGGGTGATGATGACGTGTTGAGTTGCCATCCCCATCCAGTGCCATTGTAAGTTTTGCCTTAAAATCTAGTAGGTCTTGTAGAGGGGTACCCTACAAGGCAATTACTAGACTAAGTGACAACAATGAGGTGCAGCCGACTATCACCACAACCACTACCCCCTACTCTTTATGGACTTTCACCAATGGGAGGCTTCCCATTATATAGGTCACCTATGAGAGATATGCTAGGTTCAAAGTTTAAGGTAACAAATGGATTATAGAGGATGACACTTCTTTTTAAAATTGGAAAATAGGGCCAAATTCTGATTTAGACAACTCATTTGTTGAAGATGATGATTGCATTAAATTCCTATTTTCGGGAGGACCAAAATCGACCTAAAGATCATCAAATTTGGACAAGTAGAAATGTGTTTTTGAATTTATGCAAATTGACAAGGTTGGCCACCTCATCATGTAGGCTCTGGAAGCCCAATGGACGTGTCACTTAAACCTCAACGATTTGTATAAATAGAAATGACCTCTCACCTCATTTGGCATCATCATCACTCACACATTCTTCCCTCATTGGTTCGTTCAACTATTGGGCAGATCTTTTCTCTCACACGTGTGGCAAGGAGGAATAATTTTTCTAGGCAGATTGTAGGGTCGAAATTTCAGAGTTGTTGCAGGGTTTGACTAGCATTGACCAGACACTTTGACTGCATTTTTTGTGGGAAAATTTTGTTTTTGGAAGGTCGTACAGTTTGGCACAAAAATCAATGTGATTTGAGCACTTTGACTATAGAGATAATTGCAGGCTGACCATAGATTTCAGGGCTGAATTTGACCAAGTTTGACTGCTGACTTTGGGACTGTTTTGGGCTGATTTTGACCATCTATTCAGGCCGAGTTTGACTGGGTATGACCGAGCTACTTTGAGGATGTTTTACTTTTGCGTTGACCATCTTTGAATTTTTGGTTAGGGCTAAATTTGACTGCAGTTGACTGCAGATTTGAAAGGGTTGTTTTGGCTTTGATTTGGCAAGTCAACTTTGAATTTTTGTACTCTCTCTTTGTTGAACATTTTATATAATAATAAGAAGAATTGATCAAAAGGTTTTCCCCATTTTGGTGTTTTTCCCTGGCATCCGCCAAATCGGTGTCCTCTTGTCTTGGCTTGTCTTCTGCATTTTATTTTATGTTCTATCTACAATTATTGTCAATGTGATTTATGGTTAATGTGATTGCTATTGGAAAACTAAATTGGAAATTGTCATTGGGTTGCTAAAGGAACATTGGAGTAATTGTGCTAAGCATAGAACTTACCATTCTTGACTAAAATTAACATGGTATTAGAGCACAGGTGAAGACAAAGCCCAAGCAAGAGAGAGAAAAGCAATCACTAAGGAAGATCTGTTAGACAAGATCATTGGACTAGCCTCAATGGCTACTACATCTTATTTCAAATTTGAGGATAAGATCAAGGACAAGTCTGACTATCATGCATGGAAGATTACTTTGGACTTGACTTTGGAAGAGCATGATGCCATGGACTATGTGTAGGGAAGAGGGGTGGAGCCTCCTTCAAATGCACTTGCTGCTGCTAAGATGAAGTATAAGAAAGGTGAGGTCAAAGCTAAGAAAATTATCATAGACTCCATTCAAAAGCATTTTTTTGCCTATATTTCTGATTTGGGAACATCTAAGGAGATCTATGATAAGCTGGTTGGGATGTTCAAAGTAAACAATGCAAATCAAATTCTTTCTCTCAAGAACAAGTTGAAGGACATCAAGATGGATAAAGGAGAGTCTATCTAATCCTACTTTATGAGAATAACACAAATCAAGAATGACCTACTATCTATTGGAGAAGTTATTGTTTGTCGGGAGCTCACTCTCATTGCACTTGGAGGTCTATCAAGAGCATGGGACGTGTTTAACACCACCATTCTCAACAATGATAGGATTCCTAGTTTCGATGAATTATCGGGTAGATGCACTCAAGAGGAGACGAGGATGATGGAGAGAGATAAGCCTTCAAATGGAAATGAACCTACTGCTTTCTCCACTCAAGCTAAAAGGAAAAATAATGCTGGTCCAAGGAGACAAGATCAAGGATTAAAGCAAGGATTCAAAGAAGGAAGAAAAGGAAGGTGCTACATTTGTAACATGTTCGGCCACTATGCTAGAGAGTGTCCTCACAAGAAGGATTCTCGAAGGGATGATGACAACAACAACAACAATTTCAAAGGAAATGGCAATCAAAGGAACAAAAGGTTCAACAATAAAGGAAAGAGGAATTCTCTTGCTGCTCAATATGTAAATGGTCGACCTCCCAAAAGGACGAGAAATTCCAGGTATGAGGAAAGTAATGTTGTAGAAAAACAAAAGGAGTTTTATCTTATTTCCACTCTATCTATTGCCTCTCCTCCAGATACTTTGGATCATTGGTAGATTGATATTGGAGCCTCAAGGCACTTCATTGGGTACAAAGAGGCCCTCTCAAATTTGATTGAAAAGAAGACTAATTTGGAGATCATACTTGGAGATAGGTACCGTCACTCTCCACTTGAATCAAGGTTGGTGTCTATTCCTGCAATGGAAGATAAAGGCTTCAAGGTAGCATTCATTGATGGAAAGGTACGTATTTGTCAAGGTAATACTAAAGATGCATTCACAATTGGATTTAGGGTTGACGGTCTCTATCAAGTTTGAGGAAGTCCTTTGGGAGACTTGTCTTTTGATACTTCTCTTCAATCTGAATTATAGCACGGGAGATTTTACCACCTTCATTACAAAGCCTTACTTGGGGTAAGGAAGATGGTCTCAGGTATGCCTGAATTCAGGATGAATCATGAAGGGGTTTGTTAGGGTTGTGCAACTGGGAAACTTACAAGGGGACCATTCATTTCTAGTGAAAGCCAAGCTATTGATATTCTTCAATTCGTCCATTCTAACCTATCCAGTATGTTGCCTGTAACATCATTGGGAGGATACTTATAATATGAAATCATTGTGGATGACTTCTCACGCAAAACATGGATCTATTTTGTGAAGAAGTAGGATGGAGTGTTCAAATAGTTTTGTTCTTTCAAAGCATTGGTGGAAAATCGAACAGGGAAGAAAATCAAAATATTGAGGACCGACAATGGAATCGAATATGAATCAATTGAATTCAATGACTTTTGCAGAGAGGCTAGCATTAAGAGGGAGACAATTGTTCCATACACTCCTGAGCAAAATGGCGTCGCTAAATGGAAGAATCGAACAATCATGGAAGCCACTCATGCCATGCTCCATGGTCAAAGCCTAGCGAAGTTCTTATGGGGAGAAGCTCCCAACGCTGCCTTGTATGTTCAAAATAGGAGCCTGCATCAAGCATTGGATTTCAAGACACTCGAAGAAGTTTTCACTGGTAAGAAACTTGATGTTTCTCATTTTAGAATATTTGGTTGTCCCATGTATTTTCATGTGCCTAAAGAGAAAAGAAACAAGTTGGAAGCATCTTGGAAGAAAGATATAATTGTGGGCTACAGTGAAAATTTAAAGGCATATAGAATTTGTGTCTGGTCAAAGAGATGTGGAATTAAGCCATGATGTCACCTTCGATGAAGATACTGCCCTTAGGAAAGCCAGAGATCTCCCTATCCCAAGAAAGGACAATGATGATGCTGTAGAAAAGCAAGATGAACCTCTAACAGATGAACCTATGCTTGATGTTGAAGGCCCGGTGGATCCCATTGATCCACGTATTGGTGGTCCCTCTACCTCAAGGAAAAGACCTTTGTGGCTTAAAGATACTCTTAAAGACGCTGAAAAACACACTGCTCGAAGAGGGACATTTCACGAAAGTAAGAAGACGAATTGGTATCAAGGGTTCTTAGCTGCTACAAGTATTATTGTTCAAACCGAGAAATGTACATTCAAAGAAGCCGTAAATCACTAAGTATGGAAGGATGCAATGAATGAGGAATATGAATCTATAATGAAGAATGATGTCTGGTAAGTGGTGGCGAGACCCAAGGACATGTTGAGAAATCAATGCAAGTAGACTTAGGTCTTTGATTCCTCTTTCGTGATAATTACTTGTGAATTATGTTGTCTTCTTTTACTTCTTTGTTATATTATATTTCATCAAGAAATTACCAAATTATGTGTGTATGAAGATTACAAAACAAGAGACACAAGATATAGGCACTCTGCCAGGGAAAAACTCTTATCTAAGGGAAAACCCAGTCAAAATATTTTCCTTAAATAGTTTTCCCAAGATAATCTTAGACTCTTCACCCTAGAAACATAATTCCTCCAACCACCAAGTCAGCCCTTCCTTCTAGCAGCTTTGGTCTAGACCTTCGACCTTGTAGCAACAAAACTTCGATCTATGCAGCAACAACAACTTCGACCTATGCAACAGCAATATTTCGACCCTCCTACAACTTCGACCTACTGCAACTACATAATTCCGACCCTGCAACTCCAGCAAATTCAATCTTGTAAATGCCCTGCAATTTCGTAGAGAGAGAGAGAGAGCTAAACCAGCCCAAGCACTTTGACCCTGCACTTCTCTTTCTTCTTCCCGCACTTTGCACTTTTTACGACACTGCTTCTTGTGAATCGAACTTGTTGAGTTGGTGAGAAAATAGATCGAACTACATTTGTATATATAGGCTTCTTGTGGGTCGAATTGCTTCCTTTCTGGCTGGCTGTTGATTTAAGGTAGCTTGGGAGGTACTCAAAGCCCTAGGGTTCAAGGATTGGAGGGCAAACTTGAAACCCAAGCTTGGGGTTTTGCACCCATGGGGATTTAGGCCAAAACCATGAGCACATTTCTGTTGATTTTTGGGTAGCATCGTATGTGCTCTAGCTCCGAAACTTTGTGGAGGGGCTAGAACACATGATATCTCCAAGAACGAGAAATCGTTTGAAGAAATTCCACTAGGAGCTTAAGTTATTCAAATAATTAATTATTTTAATGGAGACCCTAAGTCTAACTTATGGAAATTAAATAATTAAAGTGAATTAATTAAAACATGTGTGTGAGAATGTTCTAAGTGACGAGGATCAAGTCTTTTCTAATCTTAGCCGTTGATTAGAGGTTAGATCATGGCCGTTGATTCGTCAACTGGAAAAGTATTAAAGGAAGGCTTGGGGTTAGTTGGAGAACACACACATATATTCAACACTTGAGCTAAGACGAAATTCTAGGGTGTGGTTTGCTGAGAATTTCGGAGTGAGCTTGCAGTGCAGTGAGGGGCAGTTCTGCAATGGGATATTCATCCAAGGCCGAGAATACAATAGCAGATTGGCAGATCAGCACCAGGGAGACAATGCAGGCATAGGAGGGGTGACGCAGAGCCAGAAAGGGTGATGCAGTCACTCAGAGATCTGTGCTAGGGTTTCTGTGGGGCAGATCGGGCAGCCATCCAACGTTTTGATTTCTAAGCCGGGAAGGCTCAGGGAGAGGGTGACGCAGCTCCTAGAGAAGGTGACGCAATCCAACTTGTTGTAGCCATCGCTCAACAACACTTGGAGGTTGCGCAGTCGCCTTTGGGGTTTCTTCATCCAGTTGCTGGATCAACCATAATATCTATCTCTGGATAGAGGTACTTCTGCCTAGGATTTTCTCTGTTGGGTGAGCCACATTGACACCCTAATTTGTATTCAGAAATCTGCTTAATAATAAAACCCTCAAGAGCTGCTGCCCCAGTTTCCCGCATTGGGTTTTTCTGGGGACATTTGTCCGAAAAATTTGTGTGTCCTTTGTCTGCATGTTTGCTTATTCTTCAGTACTTGATTTGTATAAATTGTGTAGGAAACAATGTATTTACTTCAATTTTTTCATGAATTATTCAGAAAATAACTCTTTAAGTTAAATAAACAAGTAGGAGAAGTAAATCATATTTGCTGCTGTAGGATTTCTGTTTAGAGGATTCAAAAAATTTCACATGGTATCAGAGCATTTGCAGATTAGGAAGAGTTGAAGCCATCAGTAGAAGACTGAAGAAAATTTGATGCAGGAAGGTAGTTGTCCCGAGTGATAGCACAAATCTAGAGAGAGGCAAGGAAGGGTGATGCAGTCACTTGTGGAGCTCACGCAAAGCCTGCGTCAGTTAGGAGAGGTGACGTTGTAGTTGTAGTTGTGGAAGCACAGTGTTTGTTGGGCCAGCATAGGGGTTTCGAGCCTCTGTCTTTCCGGTTGTCGTGGCTGGAAGTGAAGATCCTTTTTCTTCGGTAGTTACTAGTGGGGCATTGTTTCTGTTGGTGCAGAACAGTGCCTAGCAGGGCGTGGCAAAGTAAGGGGAAGCAATTCCTCAACAAACTTCTTTCCGATGAGTCTAGATCTAGTGTTGATTAGCAATAGAGAGGGTTGATTCGACATTAGTTGGTGGAGGATTTTCAGGAGGGAAATCGTTTTTTTAAGGGAGCGGGTTCCTTAGAGAGTTTCTAGTGCCAAGAAACTCAGATCCGAGTTTGCTGGGGCGACAGAAGAAGAAGGAGAAGAGAACCAGTTCGACATCTTCAGTTGAGCAAAGATGGCCACAGATGGACTGAGGGATTAGGACAGTTTGGATGGAGCATCCAACTTTGTCATCTAAAAGGCCAAAATTCTATTAGTTCTAGATGAGCATCATATCAAGAATCCCGCCGAGAGTAAGGTTGTTGTTCCTGTTGACGCTGATCCATTGAAGAAGTATGAGGAAGCTCAAACAAAGAGAAATAACAAAGAGAAATATGGACAAAGCATGATGCTTTGGGTGTAATGATCTTGGGCATTATAAACGAGATTGTCCTAGATTGAGAAAGGACAAAAGGAAAAAGGAAGATGCCCATGTCACTAATGAAAGAGAATAACATGATGCTAAAAGATCCAAGAAGGAAGAAGAAAGAGATCTTTATTATGATTGAGATCATCTTTCTCTTTAAGTGATCTCTGATTGATTGTAAAGTTGTATAAATAGAAAACAATGTACATTAAGAAGCATCTCAATAGAAGCAGCTGGAAAGTCTCTCTACTAAAGTAAAGTAGTCGTCAGATCAAGGGTGATCATGGAGACAAAATTCTGGGATGTGATGACATATTGATGAAGCAAGCCAAAGGAATGAAGCTCTTCATTCTAGAGAAATTGCTACAGGATGACTCAAGGGAAAAAGGTATGAGGTATGTATATATTTATATGTTGACATTGGATGCTGTGAAGTCATGTCATATGGTTGTAGGTAATATTTAGAAGTATGATCTATGAAGGAGGATCTCCCGATGCACTGACAGATGAAATCAACATAATATGTCCTCATAGAATATGAGGTGGCTGTACATAAACTAGAAAGTGGAAAATTTGTAAAATCCTAGGAAAGAAGAATGTGCAGAGAGGAAGAGATCATGAAATGCAACCATGTCAAGAGGCAATTATCATCTAGAGGCCAAGAAGATGCGACTAGGAAATCTCATGGGAAGATATGTAGACTCTGACGGAAGTTTGGTAAAGAAGAAGACCCTTGACAAAACATATCATTAGGAGATGTGTCAACCTGTATGAAGGATGTCGATGCCTACAGGAAGATGTCATGGTGAAAGATCATCACTAAGGTAACTTTTGTTCTAAAAGTTCATATGTATATGTTTATCTGGATGAATTTGTGCAAGGCTGCTAATCACGAGAAAGGATGTATGATCCTTGGAGATGATGTGAAGGAAAGCAACAACGCATAACGGTGGACCAGATGAGAAACACTGATGAATCACTTTCGGATAGTGGACTTGACTCGTGACTAAAAGTGATGGATGATCTCTGCCCTATGAAGCCAAAAGTTGAAGATTCCTCAATATCGAAATCCATGATATCGAGGGGAGTAACTCTTCATGAGTAGCTGGATTGCTGTTGCAGGACCCTGGTTGATGAGGAGCCTGGTGGTAAGTTTCTTGCTTGGAAGAAACTTGAAATATGTCCTTCCTGTGTTAAGAGGGAGTGACATATGTGAAGCTCTATTGCATGTGTCATGCACTAGACCAGGACTAACAGTCGTAAGTCTTAATGAAGGCCATGTGAAGTGAATGGATAGACACATCATTATGGTCTTCACCAGGAAGACAGAATGGAGGATTGGGTAATCATCTAGCATTCGATACTCTTTGAGAATGAGATAGGGCATTCAAGATAAGAGTAGTTATGGATCGATATTCTTTGAGGGTTGGCTACCCAAGAGAAGAATAGTCCAAGAAGGTCATACTCTAGGAACACCTAGGTGGGGTATGTACCTTGGAGAGACAATGACTATGGTGTCTATTAGTCATGTGTCTCACCAGCATTGTAGCACATTGTCTCGTTGAGAGATGGGGTTGTTAGTCAAGGCCTTGCACTAGGACAATGCTGGTTGATATGATGCTATACAGATGCGATTACCAATCCGATTCTTCTTATGAGATTCTTCAGTTTGAAAGTAACTATGTACCTGTATGAATTCCTCCCTAGTTAAGAGGGAGTGTTGAAAAGTGTAACTAGGTCAGTCTTCATGTTGACTATGTAATTATGTATTTATATAAAGAAGATGTCAAAGATAATAAAATGTCTTTTTAGTGTACTTGCTTCATGGGTTTCATGAGCAAGATTTTATTATGTAGATAGACTTTTCTTGATTTCTATTAGGTTTATCTCTTCTAGGAATAAATATAATTAGGGTTCATATTCATGAAGGATTTAGTTTAGGTTTTTGTGCTCCAAATACCTTGAAGAAGCTCTCAAACAGCCATCATACAGTGTTGAAGACAAGCTCATAAAATAGTGAAGACAATCCCTCATCGTTGTTGAATAAACACCTCTTAAATTATTGAAGAAATTATAGACATGTCGGTCTACATGCTGTGTCATAGTCGGCCTATAAAAGTGTGATCAAGTCGGCCTTATGTTATATTGACAAGTCGGCTTATGAACATACTGAGATAACTATATATACCCCTGTAAATACTGCACAGAAAATCACAGAAGTGCGGATTCAATCTCAGGAAAAAGTGCGAATTAATTTCAAGAAAAACTACAGATTCATCTCAAGAAAAAGTGTGAATTAAAAGGCAGGAAAAGGTGAGGATTAAAGGAAGGAAGAAGTCCAGATAACACTGCAGCTGATACAGAGCAAATCTCAGGAAAGACTGTGGATACATCGCAGTCAATAAGTGCAGACAAAATAGAGAATTAAGGCTGCCTTTGAATGCAGACAAGTGCAAGAAGGGTAGCACATAAATACAAATAGTTAAGGACAATTTGTGAACATTTAAGGATAACAAGGTACAGTGTAGATGTCCCTGAAGTTTAAGGAGCAAACTTAAGAAGATTGGTACAAGAATAAGTTACTGATATACATTGTTAAAGGCTGTGATTACAAGATAGAATTAGCAAAGGTTGACACTGTGAACACAAGGAGAAGAATCAGGAATTGTGAGAAAGATAAATCTATGATTTACCTTCCTATTGATCAAGCAAATCAACTACAAGCATATGCAAGGTGAAGATCAAGGTCTCCAGTGCTGATGCAGAACTAAGTAATTTGGTGAAGAGAAGATTCAAGGTTAAAGAAGCTGGATCAAGGTCTTGGAAGCACATCTAGGTCAAGGATCTAAGTTTGGGTCATGGTAGTTGTCATTTGAAGATCTATAAGAAGAATTATTTGCGGGTTTTCCTCTCCAAGAGGGAGAGGTTTTTCCCTGGCTCTAGGAGCTTAACTTTTGTGTCTTGTGCATTGTAGAAATTTCTGTTTCCCACCCCAATTTTCAGTTTCTCCTTATTTCTCCATATAGTTAATGCCCATTCCCATAGCCATACATTCAACAAGCTGAAAAAATAAATATTTTCTGAAAACACAAATTCTGGAAATTTTCAAATGCTGGAAAATTGCAGAAATAAAACTCAGCAAAATAAATCAGCTACACACAGAAAAATAGACATGCTGATTTTTGGTCAATGTGACCCTAGAAAAACCCTCTACAACTCTTGGGGAAAACCAGTTCGAAAGCTCTTCTTATTTCTGGAAAATGCTTTTACAGTGAGAGAGAAATACTCAGAAAAATTTCAGCAAGTAATAAATACAACTTGTCTCGTTTTCCGTGCTTAACCACTGCCTCGAAAAATGTGTACACAGTGAAAACAGAAACAACAATAAATGTTTTACGACCTCCTCGAATTCCGTGCCCAGAATTTTTAGCATTAAATGTTGTTGTATGAACTGTCTCGAAAACTATGCAAACAACAATAAATGTTGTTGTACGGATTTCTCGATTTCCGTGCAGAGAAAACAACAAAGTTGTTGTATGGTTTTCTGCCTCTATTTCCGTGCACAAGTACAGCAACTTACTGTATGGACTGCCTTGAAAAATGTGCCAAAAAATGAGCAACCTGCTTGAAATCTATGCCAAACCTTGTTGTACGACCTCCTTGGAATACGTGCCAAATCTGTTGTACGGTCTGCCTTGAAACTCGTGCTCAGATCTGCCTCAAAATTTGTGCCTCTCCTTGCATACGGACTTGCTAAAGTGATGCCTCGGTTTGTCTTGATTGTCCTCCTTCTCCCTCCTTCTTAAATCTTTATCTCCTTCTCCTCCTCTCTCAATCTGCTCATGAAAGAATGAATGATCTTTTCCTCCTCTTCCTCCTTTAACCTAACCCTAAGTGACTTTTGGGGAATCCCTAAATCCAATGGCTGAGATAGATTGAGATCTAGGGCTGAGATTAAATGCTCATTTAAATCTCACTTTCTATTTTTTAATTCACCCCACTTTAATAAAGACCCACTTAGTCATTTATTTCCAAAGTCACTTTTTCCTTTCTAATTTTACATTGAATTTATTAAAAGTCACTTTAAAATTAGACTTTAGTAACTTTATCACTTAAGTCACTTTTAAATTAGATTTGACTTTATAAAAATTATAAAGTCACTTTAGGAGAAAAATTAAATTCTTTTGGACACTTTTCCCTAGGCCAAAGATCAAAGTCTTAGGGAACCACCCGTCCTCCGATAACCAAATTTCAACACTCCTCTTCACCAGGAAGGTGTTCCTCACCACACCCATCTTGTCTACGAGTAGACATGCTTGCCCCGTGTAAGGCTTTGGTATAAGAATATCACAGCCGCTCATCGGTGAGGCCTGCCTCAGCTTCCTGGCTCACTTACGAACATAGGCTCGATGCAAATGATATTTGATCCCGATGTCTTTGACTGTCATGAAAATCTTTGGATTTTAGTGAGTTTAATGCAACTCTGATTATCACAGTATATCACTGAAGGTCTCAACGACTGACCAAATAAGCCAAACAACATCTTGTGAAGCCAGATGGCCTCACAACTAGCTAGACTGGCTGCCATGTACTCTACTTCTGCTAAACTCAATTGTACTGACTACTGCTTTCGGCTGAACCACGACACCATTGTCGAACCCAACCCAAAACAACACCATGAAGTTCTCTTCCTATCAGAAGCACAGCCTGCCCAATCAGAATCAGTGTAACTTGCCAATCTCACTCCATCCCCCTGCCTATAATCCAGACCATAATCCACTAGCGCTTGCAAGTACCGCAACACTTATCTGTTTCTGCCTTGATCACCCTCCACAGGCTCCTGTGGCCCGGCTCATCGTATTTCGGCGCTGGCTGTATATCTAGTCTGGTGTTGACCAAATACATCAAGGAACCAATCAACTGTCTATACAATGTGGGATCCACCAACTCGGAATCTGAAGCATGAAGCTTCTTCCAGTTGGTGATCATCGGTGTCGACATGGGTCTACAATCCTCCATGTGGAATCTGCCAAGGATGTCCACAATTTACTTCCCCTGCCCCAGGAAGAAATGCCCCTCCTCCTGCCACACCTCCAAACCCAAAAAGTAATGCATCAAGCCAATGTCCTTCATCTCAAACTCCGACGCAAGATCTCTCTTGCAATGCTCTATGAGTCTCTCTGCACCGGTAATGAACAATTCATCCACATACAGCACCAGAATGAGGGCTCCTCACCTATCACAATAAAGTAAAGGTTCGGATCTGCCTCACTCTTTGTGAAACCCATCTCGGGCAAGTATGTATCTATCCTGGAGTACCAAGCTCTGGGAGTTTGCTTCAGACCATAAAGGGCCTTCTTCAGTCTGCACACATGGGACTCCTTCCCATGCACCTCAAAGCCCTGTGGCTGCTCAATGTACACCTCCTCCTGTATGAAGCCATTGAGAAATGCGGTCTTCACATCCATCTGGTGGATCATCCAACCCATCTCTGCTGCTATCGATATGATGGAGTGAATCGAAGTATATCGAGCCACGGGAGCGAAGGTCTCCTCATAATCAACTCCCTTGACCTGAGAGAACCTTCTAGCCACAAACCTTGCTTTGAATTTCTCAATGCTGCCATCTGCAACATGCTTTACCTTGTAAAGCCATCTGGAAGTAACCACGGATTTGCCCTCAGGCCTCGACACCACCTCCCAAAAATCATTCTTCATGACAAAAGAATACTCCTCCTACGTGGCCTCCCTCCAGAACTGCTGGCTAGCTGCCTCCTCATAGCTAGAAGGCTCAGAGTCTAAGATGTTGGCAACCATTGCCATATAGCTACAAAACCTCTCAGGTGGTCTGCTCTCTCTAATCGGCCTCTTAGGCCCAGCAACAGATGTGGGCTCTCTCAAGGTGTCCTGAAGCCACTTGGGCTTCCTCTTCCCTGAGCACACTTCTCCCACCGGAGAATGAAACTCCTCCTCCTCATCATCAGGAGCCTCAACTCTTGATTGTCTGTCTGTTGTCCTCCTGCCTAAACCTGAACCTGTAGACGCTGAAGTACCGTGTGAATTTTCCATCAGTGGACTCCCTAGTGAATTGCTCTGCGAACTGCTCTGCATGTTGTCCGAAGCACCACCCCTCTGACTCTGTGAGCCACTGCTCATTGACGGACTTGACACCATAATCGATGTACCTCCAAATCCTCCTAATCCCTGCCCACTGGATCCCTGCGACTGACTCAGCTGCTCCTGAGGGTCTGGCTGATCCAGATACTCTAACTCCCGTGACCTCTTGAAAGCCCTGTCCTCCTCGAACTTCACATCCCGCCTGACAACAACTCTCCTCTGTGCGGGAATATAAATCCAAAAGGCCTTCGAGGTCTCACTGTAGCCCACAAAGACACCCTTCTCTGCAGTGGGCTCTAGCTTGGTCCTCTTCTCCTTGGGTACATAGGAGTATGCAATACACCCAAAGATATGAAGATGACCAACATCAGGCTTTTTCCCAGAAAAAGCCTCCTCTGGATTCACATGCCCCAAGGCATGATGCGGACTCTTGTTCTGGAAATATACAGCAGTGTTGCAGGCCTTTGCCCACAAAAATAATGGTAACCCCTGATCATGTAGCATGGCTTTGGCAGCCCCTCCGATGGATCTGTTCTTCCTCTCCGCAACCCTGTTCTGCTGGGGGTTGTAAGGAACTGTGAACTCCCTCCTAATGCCTGCCTCTGCACAATAATCAACAAACTCTCCAAGGGTGTACTCACCTCCATTGTCCGACCTCAGGGACTTGATCTTCCAACCTGTATGAGTCTCCACAAGAGCTCTGAACTCTTGAAACTGCTTGAAGACCTCACTCTTGGTCTTCAAGAAATAAATCTAGGTCCTCCTGGAGTGATCATCAATAAATAAAACATAAAAATCATATCCACTCAAGGAAACATGAGACATCCGACCGCTCACATCGGAATGAATCAAATCAAGTATCCCAGTCGCTCTGCTGTCACTGCTGGGAAAAGGGGATTTGGCAAACTTGCCCATCGCACATCCTCTGCATGTATCAAAGTGATTGGTACTGAAATCTGGTACACCTATAGTGATCTCCCGCAATGTCCTCAAGGCTCCATGATACATGTGCCCCATCCTGCGGTGCCAAATCTCACACAGCTCTGAACTACTAGCTCTACTGTCGGTACTACTGCTCAATGCCAAAAGGGGCTGAAATGCAAACTTGTACACCTTTGCATGGCGTACACCAATCACTCTAGCTGAATCAGTTGGAGCACCCCTGGGATATATCAGCACCTGTCCTCTCCTGAACAATATCTCATACCCTCTGTCCTCCAATGCTGAGACGGATATGAGGTTCTTCCTCATCCCTGGCACATATAGAACATCTGACACCTTCAAGGGAGGTTTGGGTTCCCTGTTAAATGTCAAAGTCGTCACACCAATTGCTCTAACAACGTTGTCATCTCCGAGTACTACCTCTATATCAGTGCCACTCTCTGAAAGCTCTAAGAAGTACTCACGGACTCCTGTCATATGACGTGAAGCCCCACTATCAACATACCGGATACCTGAAGATGCTCTGCTAGTGGAGGGAAATGCACACTCCCTCTCAACCTCCGTGGCAGGTGATCCTGCACTAGTGGACTCACAAGCAATGAACCCAAACTCCCGGTCAAAGGTATCCGTAAAGTTCTCTATCTATGCTGATGCTGCCATGCTCTGGTTCTTCCCCTTCTTCTTCTTCTCCGGACACACAACTGCATAGTGTCCCATCTTCTGACAATTCCAACACTTCACCTTGGAATAGTCCTTCTGCGTGTTCTCCTGTTTACCTTTACGTTTGCCTTTGCCCCCACCATTACTTGTGGAAGCTTGCTTCTTTCCCTTGCCTTTCTTGCCTCCTGCCAACAGTGCTACATTCGCATCCTACTCAACTGGTTTGGCTTCCCCAAGCTGGGTTTTTCTAATTTCTGTCTGTATGCAATCATCCCAGAACCTCTCCCAAGTGGGAAGGGTTTCACGTGCACAAACCCCATCAGCAATGTTTAGCCATGAACTGGGAAGGCCATTCACTGCAATCCGCACCAACTCATTGGGTGGAATGACCTCTCCAACTACTGTCGATGCGTCTCTTACATTAGTAATCTTTGTGAGATATCCAACTGCACTATCAGTCTTACCCATTTTAATGGTCTTCAGCTTCTCCCTTAGGACCATTTTCTTGTTCTCATTTGTACTCTTGTAGAGATTGGTCAATGTTGTCTACATCTCATGAGCATATCTCTTTCCTCTCACATGAGGAATGCAATGGTCTTTGATTCCATCTAGAATCAGTCTCTTACCCTTGTTATTATTTTTATTAAAGGCTGCCAACTGAAAAACATCAGTAGGCACATTAACAGGGTGTTGTGCGGTATGCACCATGATATCCCAGACTTCTCCCTCCTCAAAGATACTCTGCATTTTTTCCTTCCAAACACTGTAGTTGCTATGCCCATCCAACCTATCCTCCACCCTCAAGCCCAAAGACATGCTTGCTGTCCTAATAAACTGAAAATAACACTGTTGTAGTAAAGGTAATGTTTTCTGTGTGAAAAATCAGCTTGCTGTAATTTCTGAGTGAAAAGTCAGCTTGTTGTAATTTTTCCTTCTTGCTGTCCCAAACTGTCTTTTTCAGCAAAATAGCTCTGATACCATGTAGAAATTTCTGTTTCCCACCCTGGTTTTCAGTTTCTCCTTATTTCTCCATATAGTTAAATGCCCATTCCCATAGCCATACATTCAACAAGTTGAAAAAATAAATATTTTCTGAAAACAGAAATTCTGGAAATTTTCAAATGCTGGAAAATTGCAGAAATAAAACTCAGCAAAATAAATCAGCCACACACAGAAAAATAGACACGTTGATTTTTGGTCAATGTGACCCTGGAAAAACCCCCTACAACTCTTGGGGAAAACCAGTTCGAAAGCTCTTCTTATTTCTGGAAAATGCTTTTACAGTGAGAGAGAAATACTTAGAAAAATTTCAGCAAGTAATAAATACAACTTATCTCGTTTTCCGTGCTTAACCACTGCCTTGAAAAACGTGTACACAACAAAAATAGAAACTACAATAAATGTTGTATCGCCTCCTCGAATTCTGTGCCAAGAATTTACAACATTAAATGCTGCTGGACGAACTGTCTCAAAACTGTGCAAACAACAATAAATGCTGCTATACAGATTGCTAGATTTCCGTGTAGAGAAAACAACAAAGATGTTGTACAGTTTTCTGCCTCGATTTTCGTGCACAAGTACAACAACTTACTGTACGGACTGCCTTGAAAAACATGCCAGAAAATCAGCAACCTACTCGTCGAAATCTATGCCAAACCTTGCTGTATGGCCTCCTTGAAATATGTGCCAAATTTGCTGTACGATCTGCCTTGAAACTCATGCCCAAATCTACCTCGAAATTTGTGCCTTTCCTTGTTGTACGGACTTGCTAAAGTGTTGCCTCGGTTTGTGTGCCAAGTTCTGTCTTCCTCCTCACTGCCCAAAAATCTCCTTTGCTCTCCTCCTCTCCTTCTCTCACTCTGCTCATGAAAGAATTACCGATCTTTTCCTCATTTTCCTCCTTTAACCTAACCCTAAGTGACTTTTGGGGAATCCCTAAATCCAATGGCTGAAAAAGCTTTAGATCTAGGGCTGAGATTAAATGCTCATTTAAATCTCACTTTCTATTTTTTAATTCACCCCACTTTAATAAAGACCCAGTTAGTCATTTATTTCCAAAGTCACTTTTCCTTTTCTAATTTTACATTGACTTTATTAAAGTCACTTTAAAACTAGACTTTAGTAACTTTATCACTTAAAGTCACTTTTAAATTAGATTTGACTTTATAACTTTATAAAGTCACTTTAGGAGAAAAATTAAATTCTTTTGGACACTTTTCCCTAGGCCAAAGATCAAAGCCTTAGGGAACCACCTGTCCTCCGGTAACCAAATTTCAACTTGCATTTTGATAATTGACTTGATGAAAGATTAACTAAACTAAAAGAAGAAGAGGACATAAGTATCACAAGTAATTATCAAGAAGAGAATTTGTATTAATCTCCAGCCCTCCAAATTCTCAACGTGGTATCAGATCTAAGGTGTTGAGCACAAGGGCTGCTTGTCAACAAAGACACTCAAGAAAGCTTAGATCAAAGTTTGGGTTTGAAACTCAAATCAGTTTGCAAAGAAGACCATCTAGCCACTTCAAACATCCTTTACCATCAAGGATCCAAAATCCGCTAGATTGAAGAATTCTATCTTGGAAGAAGTTCCTAACCTCTTCGTTATCATCAAGAAAGCCGTTGAAGGAGAAATTCACTCTCTCAAGTAAGTATCTATGATCTCATCTGAATCGGTCCAAATGACTTATTGTTTAGAAAGCAACAAATTGGTTGGGTTATCAAACTTCAATGCATGGAAGAAAAGAATAGATCTGAAGCTAATTGAAAATGAAGTTATGGGCTTCATAGAAGGACCTACAATTCAACCTCCAAAAGAAGACATTCTAGCATATATCAAATACATACGGAGACATAAGAGCCCGAAGGATTCTTATAGAATCCATAAAAGACTCTCTCATTCCCTATGTATCAAAGCTAGAATCCTCAAAAGAAATATATGATAAATTGGTGGAACTGTTCTCAAAAGGTTCTACAAAGGAAATAATATCCCTGAGACAAAAACTATACAAATTGAGAATGTCAAAGGAAGGAATAATTCCATATCTGATGGAGATTTTCGCAATACGAGAACAACTACTGAAGTTGGGAGAAGTAATGTCTGATAGAGAAATATTCACTATGGTACAAAATGTCTTACCAAAAGAAAGGAGATTACTCTTCCAGCATAGATGGGAGAAAATAAGCCATTGAATTCCAAAGTCTAGGTAAGATAGAAGAATCAAGATTGAAAGAAGGATCAAGAGAAGAGAATCAAGCCTTTGACACCATGTCTGGGAAGAAAGGAAGGTTCAGTAATTTTGGTCCTCAAAATAAGAAGAGAAATATGGACAAAGCACGATGCTTTGGGTGTAATGATCTTGGGCATTATAAACGAGATTGTCCTAGATTGAGAAAGGACAAAATGAAAAAGGAAGAAGCCCATGTCACTAATGAAAGAGAAGAACCTAATGCTAAAAGATTCAAGAAGGAAGAAGAAAGAGATCTCTATTATGATTGAGATCATCTTTCTCTTTAAGTGATCTCTGATTGATTGTAAAATTGTATAATAGAAAACAATGTACATTAAGAAGCATCTCAATAGAAGCATGAAAGGAGCTCTCGATGAAACAGCTTCTGGAAAATCTCTCTACTAAAGTAAAGTAGTCATCAGATCAAGGGTCATGATGGAGACAAAATTCTGGGATGTGATGACATATTGATGAAGCAGGCCAAAGGAATGAAGCTCTTCATTCTAGAGAAATTGCTACAGGATGACTCAAGGGAAAAAGGTATGAAGTATGTATATATTTATATGTTGACATTGGATGCTGTGAAGTCATGTCATATGGTTGTAGGTAATATTTAGAAGTATGATCTATGAAGGAGCATCTCCTGATGCACTGACAGATGAAATCAGCATAATATGTCCTCATAGAATATGAGGTGGTTGTACATAAACTAGAAAGTGGAAAATTTGTAAAATCTTGGGAAAGAAGAATGTGCAGAGAGGAATAGATCATGAAATGCAACCATGTCAAGAGGCAGTTATCATCCAGAGGCCAAGAAGATGTGACTAGGAGATCTCCTGGAAAGATATGTAGACTCTGACGGAAGTTTGGTAATGTAATATTCCTAATTAGCACCGCTAATTGGAATATTTGATTTTTGTATAGTTTTACCGACTATAGTTTATTAATAAATAAAAGTGAGAAAAGGGGTCTAACTCACTTAAATAAAATAAAGTGTTTCCCTAGTAGATGCAACGTTGTAACTTAAGGTGGGAGCCAAGGGGGGCCACACACCACGTGGAGGAGCCAATGAGAGAGAGGACGTTGGTTTTGGAGGGAAACCAATGCTATAAAAGGGGGAGGAGTCTCCTCATTTGGGGCATTATTGATATTGTTGATGATATTGAGCTAGACTTCTGTCTACTTGAACACGCTGGCTGTTTAGTCGGTCTGCAGCACTGTTTAGTGCGACTGAGTGTCTCCGGTCGGAGATCTCACCCTTGGCCCCGGGGGACTTCGAGTGCCTGCTCGGGCAAGGTTTTTCTTCAGTCTTTAACAGGAGATTTGCAGGTGTTTTGTTTGGGAGTTTTGCTGAGGAGCTGAGCTTCATTGGGTGACTGCGCAGTCCTTGGAGGGAGGACGCAGTTTGAGTTGGAGCTGTTCAGTGGTAGAGATTTCTGCAGGAGATTCAGGCCTATTTCGGTGTGGAGGTTCAGCATTTATCATTTGGTGAGTTTCCTGAGGAGTTGTGGCCCCATTTCAGTCTATTTCAGTTGGTGTCTGCGCTGGTCCTGGAGGGACAGCGTTTTTCTAGGAGGAGGGTTTCTGGGGTGATTTTCAGAGGTGGTCCATTTTGTATATGGTTTCTGGGTTTTGTCCGGAGTGGTGAGTTCAGGTGGTCTGCCGATTTTCAGCTCATTCTGGCAAGGGGATCAGCCCATAGCTTCAGTTCATTCCAGTAGCAGCAGTTTACGGCAGTTTCTTCCAGCAGCTGGGATGCAGTTTCTTGTAGCAGCCATTTCCTGTTTTTCTGAGAGGGTTCTTCACTTGCTTTGAGCAAGGATAGGTGCATTTATTCTGATTATCCATTGTATCTCATTATATTCTCAGATTAATAAAATGGCTTAGCATTTCCGGCATTTTTATGTGTATTTGCTCTATATTCTATTTCCGGCATTTTTCCTATATAGTTGTACGCTTGTATTGTTGTGTATTACTGTCTATTTCCTATTGGGGATATTACAGTGGTATCAAAGCATAATTCTGGCTCAGCCTGTGGTCTATGAGATTGGGAAAGAGATCATACAGAGGTTTGCGGGAACTTTGGAGAGCAATAGCAGTTGCAGTACCAAAAACGAAATTGGAAAAAGGGCCAAAATATAAAGGGTCAAATTTTGAAGGTTGGAATTAGAAGAAACGTTTTCTGGGTTTTGGGCAAGGATCACCTTCCCAAATTCCTAGAATTTTCTGAGTAGTTTTCAGTGGAAAGCTTGGGTGGAGAAGTTGGATACCTCTTTCCAGCTTGATCGAGTATCGGAGAGGGAAACCATTAAAATGGTTACCTCGCACTTGGAGGATGAGGGAACACAGGGTTGCAGGGAGTCCGAGGTTACACCTAGTGGGACACAGGATTCACCCTCATTGGAGACCTCCTTGGCCATGTCGGTTGATGTGGTAGTAGAGAAGGTAGAGCCTACCTCAGTAGAGCCATCCATTGAGGTGATGACCGGAGTCGTGTCCGAGTCTTCGGGTGGTAGCAGCACACAGATGGGTGCAGTGTCAGGAGATGTATCCACCTTCGATGAGGCACTAGCAGGTACAGAGGTATTGGATGATGGTCGCAGACAGCGGTATCATCGGCTTCGGACGGACCTTCGAGTTTTGAGAGAGAAGGCCACGTCAGTACGGGAGGCCATCTTGTTGCAGGACCAGGAGCTGGAGGGTATGAGAGTGACTTGTGCCAAGTCGGCGGCCAAGTTGGTCCGCATTGGGGAACGACTGGATTCCCTGATGGTACAATCAGAGGGCACGTTGGAGCATCAGAACATTCCCCTTCAGGCATGCATGGATGGGACTAGCAGTGTTGTTGGGTCATCTCTTCCCATTAGAGAGAGAGAGGCAGAGCCACCTAGTCAGATCTCATATGTTGACTTGGATAGCGGTATGAGACGATCAGAGTTGCACAGGGTACAGCATCCGCATGTTGAGGTTGGATGGAGAGAGATTTTGAGTTGGTACTTGGTGGAGCGGGCTATGGAGATGGTGATGGATCCGAGTGTAGCTCAGCAGGAGTTTCTATGCATGGGGATTACAGGAACCCCAGATTGGCATTGGGATCCAGGTGGGATCACCTATCGTTTCCCAGGCAGGTCGTCTGACTATGTCTTGGAGAGTACAGTTGGCCTAGTAGTAGAGCATGTGCAGTTTCGGTCAGCTCCAGTGGCCAACCAGTTTATGGGTAGACTCCCTAGGTTTTCTTGGCATGACATTCATACACGGGATCACGGGGTGGTCAGCACACCTTGGCAGGAGCTTGTCGGAGGAGGTGGCATTGGCAGGCCACCAGATGGCACCTTGTATGGGGCCAAGGATTCTTCACCCTTGTGTGGGGCACAGAGGACGCAGCGGAGCCGAGCAGTGGTGGTAACACTACTGACCCATAGGGAGATTCACTTCTCGGACCCCTCGAGGAGGATTTGCAATGATGATCCATTTGTCGGCGGGCATAGTGATGCGATGGTGGACATGACGGTACTGATTGGTGGTAGTCCGATATGTAGAGGCACAGCTCTAGGACATCACATCCATGGATGTGTGGGAGCCTCTAGCATTGAGCGGTGGATTGCCGGTGGACATGGAGTAGCATGGTGGTGTACCATAGTGTGTGGGACTGCATTGTGGAGTAGGAGTATCCTACATCACATTGTGAGCATGCGGAGAGTGACCGATGCCTGGACACAGTCAGGGCACGAGATGGGACAGGGTGTTACAGCAGTAGCACATGGTATCCAGTAGTATATCGAGGTATGCCTAAGTGTGCAGTGGCATGTTGAGGAGTATATGGATGATCAGTGGTATGCGAGGGCATACGGTGCTGCACAGCAGGGTCTTAGAGCATTGCTTCCAGGGAAACTCATGGACAGGGACATCGGGCTTACCTTTGGGAGTAGTTCACCCAGGATCGATGGAGAGACAAAGGAGCGATACTTGGTAGTATCTGTGGGGACTCACACACTTGACTCGCTTCGACATCACTCACAGGTACAGTTGATTATGTTTTTGACCTTTGGCACTTTGGGCGTGAGCAGCAGGGTACGTGAGGTTCACCCAAGATATTTGGATGACACTCAGTACACTAGGCGAGAGACTTCTCAGCAGTGGCACTGGGTTGGTGTGCTAGTTGACAACCACAGGTTGGGGGATGAGATGATCCTTTGCGGAGGTGGTGCATCAGTCATCACTGAGCCTACGCTTGGGGAGCAGGTCATGAGGGAGACATGCATCACTTTTCCCTCACGGCATGTCGAGAACATGCATGGGCAGAGGATACTGGGTACAGCAGAGGTAGCATCACAGTATGTGTTTGGGCTCCAGACACTTTATCGACACTTTATCGAGAGGATGGGTGCCCACATTGAGTCGATGAGGGATATGCGGCTAACATTGGGGTCAGACATCGAGGTGGGACAGTCATATGCACTGACATCGAGTACGGTGACAGCAGCTGCAGGTCCGTATTCTCTAGAGGTTTTGGAGGTCGTTGGGATTGTTCTGCAGGGGACCAGTAGACAGCGGGATCATGACATTCCTGATCAGGAGTGGGAGGAGTTGTTGGATATGGTGGAGCATCCATTTGTGGGTCGACACAGGGATGAGACGCAGATAGGTGCACACACAGTCAGCAGAGCTGCAGTATTTTTAGTGTGTAGCACTCCCCAGGAGTACATCGATGGAGCTTGCAGCATATCTTGTCCACTTTGGCCCATTATAGAGAGAGGGGCTTCCTTCTACAGGAAGCTTTCACTGGCAGACAGGGAAGAGCAGTGGGAGTTGATTACGAGTTGGCGACAGCACTCCCGGCATGTTCCATATGCAGTTGTTATCGCTACATCAGATTCTTCTTCCATGATGGACTGGCGGGAGATCATGAGTTGGTACCCTCTTGATGTTATGGTATTCTTCGGAGGGAGCACAGCGGAGCAGGGGCCCACGGACATAGCACATGTTATAGATTCCAACTGGCAGGGGGACACAGGTCCTCATTTCTTCAGCACCCCATCCCGATTTCAGGGGAGTAGGATCAGCATGGGATTGAGTCAGGACTTGGACTGGAGAGAGGTGAGGAGTTTGTATGCAGTTGGTGGGGCAGTATATGCAGTTACAGGTGTAGTACAACATGAGCCTGGGAGCATTGATGCCAGTTGGTGGGCTTCACCCCTGAGAGCATCATTTATAGCTAGAGGTAGTGCGCAGCCTGAGCCGTGGGACTTGGGCGATTATTGGCCATGGTGGTGATGGGATCTGGGGGGATTATTGGTTGACTGGTACTGTGAGAGGCCAGTTTGGGATCCTGGCATTGAGATATCCCTTCGTATCAGGGTGATGCAGGAGACAGAGAGGTTTCAGTGGGACCCAGGCACATTTTGCAGTATCGGTGGGGAGCATCAGCTAGAGAGTAGGCTTGTTCAAGTGTTGCTTGAGGACAAGCAATTTTTGCAGGATGAGGATGCCACTTGGGAGAGCGAGCATATTTTACAGCATCCATCACTTCAGTTGCTTGAGGACAAGCAACATTTTGCCGGGGGAGACTGTAATATTCCTAATTAGCACCGCTAATTGGAATATTTGATTTTTGTATAGTTTGCCGACTATAGTTAATTAATAGATAAAAGTGAGAAAAGGGGTCTAACTCACTTAAATAAAATAAAGTGTTTCCCTAGTAGATGCAACGTTGTAACTTAAGGGGGGAGCCAAGGGGGGCCACACACCACGTGGAGGAGCCAATGAGAGAGAGGACGTTGGTTTTGGAGGGAAACCAATGCTATAAAAGGTGGAGGAGCCTCCTCATTTGGGCATTATTGATATTGTTGATGATATTGAGTTAGCCTTTTGTCTACTTGAGCACGCTGGCTGTTTAGTCAGTCTGCAGCACTGTTTAGTGCGATTGAGTGTCTCCGGTCGGAGATCTCACCCTTGGCCTCGGGGGACTTCGAGTGCCTGCTCGGGCAAGGTTTTTCTTCAGTCTTTAGCAGGAGATTTGCAGGTGTTTTGTTTGGGAGTTTTGCTGAGGAGCTGAGCCTCATTGGGTGACTGCGCAGTCCTTGGAGGGAGGACGCAGTTTGAGTTGGAGCCGTTCAGTGGTAGAGATTTCTGCAGGAGATTCAGGCCTATTCCGATGTGGAGGTTCAGCGTTTATCATTTGGTGAGTTTCCTGAGGAGTTGTGGCCCCATTTCAGTCTATTTCAGTTGGTGTCTGCGCAGTTCTTGGAGGGACAACGTTTTTCTAGGAGGAGGGTTTCTGGGGGTGATTTTCGGAGGTGGTCCGTTTTGTATATGGTTTCTGGGTTTTGTCCGGGGTGGTGAGTTCAGGTGGTCTGCCGATTTTCAGCTCATTCCGGCAAGGGGATCAGCCCCTAGCTTTAGTTCATTCCAGCAGCAGCAGTTTACGGCAGTTTCTTCCAGCAGCTGGGATGCAGTTTCTTGTAGCAGCCATTTCCTGTTTTTCTGAGAGGGTTCTTCACTTGCCTTGAGCAAGGATAGGTGCATTTATTCTGATTATCCATTGTATCTCATTATATTCTCAGATTAATAAAATGGCTTAGCATTTCCGGCATTTTTATGTGTATTTGCTTTATGTTCTATTTTCGGCATTTCCTATATTGTCGTAATCCTGGCATTGAGATATCCCTTCGTATCAGGGTGATGCAGGAGACAGAGAGGTTTCAGTGGGACCCAGGCACATTTTGCAGTATCGGTAGGGAGCATCAGCTAAAGAGTAGGCTTGTTCAAGCGTTGCTTGAGGACAAGAAATTTTTGCCGGATGAGGATGCCACTTGGGGGAGCGAGGAGACATTGCAGCATCCATCACTTCAGTTGCTTGAGGACAAGCAACGTTTTGCCGGGGGAGACTGTAATATTCCTAATTAGCACCGCTAATTGGAATATTTGATTTTTGTATAGTTTTGCCGACTATAGTTTATTAATAAATAAAAGTGAGAAAAGGGGTCTAACTCACTTAAATAAAATAAAGTGTTTCCCTAGTAGATGCAACGTTGTAACTTAAGGGAGGAGCCAAGGGGGGCCACACACCACGTGGAGGAGCCAATGAAAGAGAGGACGTTGGTTTTGGAGGGAAACCAATGCTATAAAAGGGGGAGGAGCCTCTTCATTTGGGCATTATTGATATTGTTGATGATATTGAGCTAGACTTCTGTCTACTTGAGCACGCTGGCTGTTTAGTCGGTCTGCAGCACTGTTTAGTGCGACTGAGTGTCTCCGGTCGGAGATCTCACCCTTGGCCCCGGGGGACTTCGAGTGCCTCGCTTTCTGCAAGGCTTTTCTTCTGGCCTTAGCGTGAGATTTGCGTGTGTGTTTTGTTTGGGAGGCTGGCCGAGGAGCCGAGCTTCATTTGGGTGACCGGCGTGCCCTCGGGAGGAGGACGTGCAGCGGAGTTGAGCCGTTCGTTGGTAGAGATTGGCAGAGATCTGTGCCTATTCCTGTGGAGGTTCGCCGTTTATCATTTGGTGAGTTTCCCGAGGAGTTGTGGCTCATTCTTTACCATTTCGCTTGGTGTCCCGCCGGTCCCGGTTCTACAAACGTTTTCTGTGGAGGGATGCCTTCGGGGGGCGACTTTCGAGGTGGTCTGCGCCATATGGTTTTGGTTTCGGACCGGTAGAGTCTGTGTGGTTCCATTTTCACCATTCCGCAAGGACATGGATTTAGCTTTAGTTCATTCAAACAGTTACAAAGAAGACGGCAGCTTCTTCCAAAGAAATTTCTTGTTTTTCTGAGAGGGTTCTTCACTTGCCTTGAGCAAGGATAGGTGCATTTATTCTGGTTATCCATTGTATCTCATTATATTCTCAGATTAACAAAATGGCTTAGCATTTCCGGCATTTTAATGTGTACTTGCTCTATATTCTATTTCCGGCATTTTTCCATATAGTTGTTTGCTTGTATTGCTGTGCATTGTTGTCTATTTCCTATTGGGGATATTACAACGTTGATTTCTTCTCTTTGATGATGGATTGAGGTCGTTTAGTGATTTTGAGGACTGATTTCTTCAGAATGATGGATTGATGATTGATTCAGAATTTGATGATGTTGAAATTGATCATTCACATAGAGTTTTGGATTTGTTAGTTTGACCTTTGACGATGTTGACATGGATCGCTCACATAGAATTTTGGATTGGTTAGTTTGACCTACAACACTTGATATTTTTGGGAATTTTTAGGAGTTTGATGATATTTGATGGGTGTTATGAATAATATATATATATATATATATATATATATATATATATATATATAGTAAAAATAATATAAATAATAATAGACATAAACAATGATTAATTAGCTGATAATTAGTAGTGAAGAGGCATGTCTTCATAGACATGTCCCTTTGTGAAAGGGTGTCGGATACCTACCTGACTATATATATAGGATACTTGTATTCAAATATTCTTATATAATATATTACTATCGTATCATGGATATTTATATATTTCAGATCTTCTGAAGTAGTTTGCTGCGTAAACGAACGTTGTTCATCACATTGGTATGAGAGCATTCCTATGAGTATACGAGCTTTGTTCGTTGCATTAGTATCAGAGCATTTCTCTGAGTATATGAACTTGTTCGTATCATTGGTATCAAAGCTATTCAATCCTCTGGCCCCTCACCCTTAGCACAGAGTCGGTTTGATCTGGCCTTTGGCCATCAAATTTTCGTCAACCTTGTTATCATTATAATTGAAGCGTTTCGTTACCCAATAAAAAAGAAGAAAGAAGTAAAAATAAAATAAAATAAAACAATAAAAATAAATAAATAAAATAATAATAATAAAAAAAAAATCAAACCTTCCAAGATATTTAAAAAGAAAAATTATTCTAAAAAAATATAGAAGTTAAAAAAAGCGGAAGAAGAAAGAAGTCAAAAAAATATTAAAAATAAAAAGAAAAATTATTTAAAAAAAATATAGTACTTAAAAAAAGAGGAAGAAGAAAGAAGTAAAAAAATATTAAAAAATCAAACAGTAAAAATAAATAAATAAAATAATAATAAAAAAATAAATAAAAATAAATGAATAAAATAATTAAAAAAAAACAAAACCAAACCTCTCGACAACGCCATCAATGATCGAGTCGCTGCCCACGCCACACAGGTTGCCGTCAGTCGACAGGTAGCACACCACCACCCTTGTCTATACGCGTAGCCTCATGACCAACACCACAGCCTGATGGGCTAACCGTTTTGACCCATGCGACCATCCATCAACCGTCCACGGTGCCGCACTTGTGTCCTTCGAGCCGCCTCAGTGTCCACCACTGCTCGACTCCACGCCGCCTGCAACTACTGAAAAGCACACCACCGTCGTGTCATCCGAGACAATTTTTGCCAAACAACACCAATCGCTGTGCCGACGTCCCCTCCTGCTCGCTTCTTCTTCTTATTACCACCATTCGCAGCAACGTGTCATCCACTGTTGCCATCTAGTGCGTGCGGCTGTCACCACCACCATATCGCTCCACTAGCAATACCCACGGGCCACAACTGACCGCCAACGCCTTCTCCAACAACTGTTGCTTCCTACGCCAATCATCTATTTGTAAGCCATCATTGTCAGCAGGTTTGTCAACAGGTTTGACATTCTTGGGTATACAATTCTGCTATACATACCGTTGCGATATAGGCACAACTCTTGGGTAAAACAAAAAATAAGGGGCTAGATAGCAAGGATCCGTATGCAGTTTTAAAGCAAAATATTGTTGCGTACTATCAACAGGGAGAAGTGCTTTTAGTGGCGATTTTAATGCTAGAACAACAAATCAACAAGCTAGTATTCTTTGTTGCAAAGAGGATCATAATCCTATTTGGCTCACAGAAGAGGAGAATCCCCAATGGGTGAGATGTTCAAAATATGACAAAGTTAGCAATCATTTTGGAGAGGAATTTCTCACACTGTGTGCAGCTTTCAACTTAATTATTTGCAGTGGTCTGGACAGATGGAAAAGGTCTGGGAACTTCACTTGCAACACATACAATGGGGCAAGTGTCGTTGATTATGTGATTTGTTCACAAATCTTGATAGAAAATATAGATGAAGTTAAGATTGGAGAGCATAATTGGGACTTAAAATCAGACCATAACCCAATTTATATGAAGTTATCATGGGTAGAAGAAAGACAACATAAGAGAAAAACCGAATGCTCTCGGCAATCACTTACCAAGGGGCAAAATTCTTCTAACACAAGAAAATTGTACTATCTTCAAGACAATGTTGGAGAGATTAATTCAGAAAGAGAAAACTGGTTTCCAAAGCTTCAACAGTCATGAGTTAACAAACATAATTCAAAGGGCACTTGAGAAGTGCAAAAGAGCAAAAGATAGGAAATCATAATCAAATTGTTTTCCTGTAAATTCTTGGTTTGATGAGGAATGCAAAATGGTAAGGAGAACCTTGAAAAGACAAGCAAGGAGAAGATGAATGTAAAGTTATATAAGTAGATACTAAAAAGGAAAAAAGATGAGTTCATGCAAACAAGGCGAGAAGAGTTAATATATCTAGGCAGGAATAACCCAAAACTTTTCTCGCAGGAACTTGAACCAAGGAAGAAGCAAATTGAAAATGATATTACAGTTAATCAATGGTTTGAATATGCAAGACAACTTTATGAGAAAGAATCAGAGGTTAAGCCTCCCCTGGGGCTCAACACAACTACAAAGCTCTTCACATTACAGGAGGTGGAGATTGGAATTAAAAAGCTGAAAACAGTAAAGGCAAAAGACTTGGTTGAACTTAAGCAAAGTATCTATAATGGGAAAGGAACACTCTTGCACCGCACATCATGGAAATATTCAACAACATCATTGAACAAGGATTCCCAAGAGACTGGACAACTAGCCTAGCAATACCCCTTTTTAAAAGTGGAGACATTAATAATCCATCCAATTATAGAACCATTATGATCAATCCTTTGTTTGCAAATCTTTTCGGCAGCATGGTAGAAAATAGAATCAGTAAGTGGGCAGAAGTAAAAGATAAGAGGGAAAAAGGACAAGCGGGTTTTAGGCCGAAGCATTCTATAGTTGATCACGACATCACGCTGAGACACATTATTGAAAAGGTTTGGGGGATAAAGAAGAAGTATTTTGCTGTTTTGTTGACATCAAAAAGGCATTTGACACAGTCCCTAGAGATAAGTTGTGGCGTAGAATGGAAGAACTTGAAATTCCTTTGCATTATAGAGTTGTTGTCCATAGACTTTATGAAGAGGTCAAAGTCAAAATTAGAACCTTAGCGGGTATTTCAGAAAGCTTTAGAAGTGACATTGGAGTCAAGCAAGGTTGCCCTCTATTCCCTACTCTTTTTTCTTTATATATTGATAAACTAGAAGAGTGGCTAAATTTGCAAGGTGGGGATGGTGTTCGGTTGGGGGAGTTGGTGATAAAGCTTCTTTTATATGCTGATGATCTTGTATTGATTTCTAAATCGGCCCATGGCTTGCAGATGCACCTATATGCCCTTGAGCATTTTTGTAGAGTAGTGAGGATGCAAGTCAATATTAGCAAGACCAAGATAATGATTTTTTCTAATAATAGGAAGTAGAGTCAGCATACGTTCTTCTTTGAAAGCAACACTCTTGAAGAAGTAAATGAGTACAAATACCTTGGGATCGATTTCAACAACAAATTTAATTGGGAGGACTGCAGAAAGAAGAGAATCTTAGGAGGGTGGAAAGCATTATATGCTCTTCAAAATAGATGTAGAGAGGCAGAGTTATGGGATTGGAAAACGATTAAAGTGCTTTTTGGACTCCTAGTTTGTCTAGTGATGTTACATGGGTGTGAATTGTGGGCTAGCAGCACCCCTGTCTCAAAATGGAAGCAAATTGAGAAAATCCAAAAACATTTGATCATGAGCAAGTTCAAAATAAAAAGTTTGACACCTTATGAGATAATTGATATGGTGCGGCTCATAAGATATCTAAAAATAGTTGAGAAAATGGGAGTAGGTAGATAGCCTAATGTTATCTTCAAGGAAGGCATGAGTGAAAGAAAGAAAACATGGATGAGACAAAACTATATATGGATGCAAAAATGGAATATCTACCTCAATGCTTGTCCCACAAATAACAAAGAGCTAAATAATTTTGTTATGGAGAAGTTTTGTAAACAGGTATGGGGAAAAGAGTTGGGTAGAAAGAAGTACTACATTGAAGAATTCAACCCTACGTATGATCTCCAACAAAAAGAGTACATTGGAGCTAACATTCCGTGAAGGGCAAAGGTTCTTATTGCTCAATTAAGAACCAACTCGCATCATCTTCGGTGTGAAACAGGATGGTGGAAAAGGCCTAAAGAAGCTTGGGAAGAACAAGTGTGTACATTTTGCACGTCTGGTGCAGTGGAATCGGAAAAACATTTCATTTTGGAATGTGAGGCGTTAAAAGACATCAGAAAAAGTTATGGGAATATGTTAGCATCGGTTTCTTGGCATTGTCTTTTCAGCGATGAGATTGTTGGAAGGTTGGGCCAGCTCATCATCAATTTGAATAAGAAAAGGACTGAAATGCAAAAGGTGAAAAACAGGGAACTCATAGTCCCATAGACTATTTTTAGTCTCGTGGATGTTAAAATTTCATTTCATTTTCATTTGATTTGTTGAGGACGGAGAAGTCTTTTCAACATTAAAGCTTAAAGTTTAAATATAATACAAACATATTAAAGAAAAAAAAAGGTTATTAAAATTATAAAAAAATTATAAAGAATTCAGATTATAAAAGGGAAAAAGTATTATTTTAATAATATTAAAAAACATTATAATATTATAGAATAAAGTACTTTTTAAAAGGTCAAATGAAAAAATTACTTTACAAGTGCTTTGTGAAAAAGGCGGAAGAGGGTTTCGAAACTGGAATATTATTACATTTTAAAGATATTTTATTTTTTAAAGAGGATCTTATTAAGAACAGGGAAAGAGAAAAAGAAAAAGTGAAATATGAGCTTCATGTATAAGTCATTATTTTGGACTAGATGTCTGTTTTGTATAACATACATTGAATATCCATGGATTCATAAAAATTGCGAATTATGTTGTCCAACATGTGGAAAGTTATTTAATGTGGGAGAATGTCAAGTTGATGTATTGATGCAAATGAAAAAACGAGAGGAAGAACTTGCAAAACCATAATAAAATTTGCCAGAAGAGGATGAGGAAATTTTGCGTCTAAGGGACTATACCCAAAAATTGCTTGCGAAAGTCAAGAAGTCCAAGGAAATAAAGAAAAAAATGGAAGAAGAAAAGGAATATGTCGAGAAAAAATTTAATGAGAATCTATCAAAGAAGGAAGAAGAAAATTTGCGCTTAAAAGACCTGAATCAGAGGTTATTAGAACAAACCAAAGATCTAAAAGATGAGAAGCTTAAAAGTCAAAACATTGGAAATAATGTTGATGAATAAAAAACCAAAGAACTCTTACGTCTCAGAAACCATAATCAAAATCTACTCAATCAAATTAAAAGACTTAAAAATGATAAGCAATCATTACAAAACAAATTTGAAGAACTTATTGCAAAAGAAGCATCAAAATATTCAGAGACAATAGTCCAAGTTAAAGAAAAATGAATGAATATTAATCCAGTAAATGCTACAACACAAGATGATGAAAAAACAATAGAAGTTCAAACATATTTAGAAGTAGCAGTTCAAACAATGGAAACTCCAAGTGATGATTCAATAGCCAACTCAACAACATCAGTACTTGAAGAAAATCAGGAAATTACCACACACATGTTAAAGAAAGGTCAAATAAGAAGAAGTCCTTATCTACATCCGAATCACAAGAATAGAAACCTCAATCAATCTACGAATCTATATCACTCAGAACATAAACAACACACTTATGTTCCAAAGAGTATTTAAGTGTGAACAACTCAGTTCAGTGATAACAATTCATCACAAGTCTCCAATAATCAAAAGATTCCACAAAAGATTACCTTAGGATGGTTAGATCCATTTTTAGTTCGACAATTTTGTTTATCACTCAAAGGATCATATCGTCTTGTTTCAACGAAGATGTTCCGAGACGAGAAGACATTCAAAACAAAAAAAGAGATCAAGCCTTTTCCTCAATAAGCTTTGAGTACAAAGCTTTTTGAGGGGGAAGGCAATGTTATGAATATAATATATATAAAAATAGTAAAAATAATATAAATAATAATAGACAAACAATGATTAATTAACTAATAATTAGTAGTGAAGAGGCATGTCTCTATAGACATGTCCCTTTGTGAAAGGGTACCTATCGTCTTGTATCAACGAAGATGACAGTTCCGAGACGAGAAGACGTTCAAAACAGAAAAATAGATCAAGCCTTTTCATCAATAAGATTTGCATCAACGAAGATGACAGTTCCGAGACAAGAAGATATTCAAAACAGAAAAAGAGATCAAGCCTTTTCATCAATAAGCTTTGAGGACAAAGCTTTTGGACAAAGATTTTTGAAGAGGAAGGCAATTGTTATGAATAAAATATATATAAAAATAGTAAAAATAATATAAATAATAATATACATAAGCAATGATTAATTAACTAATAATTAGTAGTTAAGAGGCATGTCTCTATAGACATGTCCATTCGTGAAAGGGTACCTACCTGGTTATGTATACAGGACCCTCACCCTCATTGTAATTATCTTCTCACTTGTATTCAAATATTCTTATATAATATTACTATCCTATCATGGATATTTATATATTTCAGATCTTCTGATGTAGTTTGCTGCATAAACAAACTTTGTTCGTCACATTGGTATCAGAGCATTTCTTTGAGTATACGAACTTTGTTCGTTACATTGGTATCAAAGCATTTCTATGAGTATATGAACTTTGTTCGTAACAATGGAGTTTTTGGATATTGTTATGGATGGATGGTTTTCCATATTTTTGCATTTGAGGATTAAATCACTTGCAAATTTGTGACTTGCATGATTGTTTGACACTTCGATGTAGAGTTTAGTTTCAGGATTTGGAGCAATACTGAAAATTCACCTAGTTCACTTCTCAACAAATTTTGGCATGATTATGATTCACATCTGCTTGAATCATTCACAATATTTTACAGGATATAGGTTTGGGATGCTAATTGATACTTAGCTAGATTATTGACAATTTTTTTGTCATTTTTGATGGCAGTTTTGTGAACATTTGTTCACTTGATAGTCTTTTGACTTCACAGGGATGGTCATTTGACTTTGCAGAGGACCAATGATCTTCTACATTTTCACTTGGCATACTGGATTTTCAAGCATTTTCAGGATTTAGGATGTGTTGGACTTGCAACCAATTCACTTCTCATTAGGGTTTTCTCTCATCGATTTTGGGTTCACCTCAGTGAACATCTATAAGTTATCTAGTTCATTTGTTGCACAGCGAGTGTTCTGGATTCTGTATTCAGCATCCAATTTTGGCAGTTTTTCAGGTGGATCTTCATCAACATTCGTGAGCTTTTAGACCATGAGTATTAGGTTGAAAACAATATGTTACCAGCATTTGCATTAGTCTGTGTTGCTTAGCTGGTACTCCCTTAGGGGCTTATGATTGAGGTGGGATTGTTAGCAATTTTGTTCCTAATTATCAAGTTCTAAATCACCTTATGTTTATCTTGAAATATATTCATTATTCTAAGTCACATATATTTAGTTATGTGACCGTTATAGGTGGTTATTGGAGGAATGCATTATATATTGTACTATCATGTGAATAATATGAAGAATAACAATTTTGGCTTTGAGCCTTCCACCAATTTTTTATTTTCTTGTTTTTCATTATGTCTTTCAATACTTGCATTGTGCATCAGTACCCCCTTATTCTTGACCTAATCTATGCACTTTCCTTATTTTTTTAATTAAATAATAAACTACACAAATGAAAGAGATTGGGATTGGATCAGTAAAAGCTAATGTTTAGGAGCTAACAAATTTATGCTTGGCCTGCCAAAAAAAATCACCGCACAGTCTGGAACTATCGTGGATGACTGCTAGTCAGTTTTATATTTTTGAAGTTTACTGTTTGTATTTTTAAATATGCTTCTAACTTTTGTATTAATTTAACGATTATGTAAATAAAACATATAAAAATAAATGCAGGTGACAGAACAAGTCACCATCGTAGAGTTAAAAAATGGGCATTAATAACAGAACCCCTCGAAATACTAAAATCCAGAACAAAGAAACCAAGGGGGAAAGCAAAATCCGCTTCTAAACCATATTACATACTGCAGTTATCAAATTATTGACCCTGTGCTACAAAAAGATACACCAACACAATATCAAGGTATATCCCAAGGGTTTTACAAATATTGAGCTTTGGATCGAGCATCATATGTTTGGGCATATATAATTTCGAAGCTTTGATTTTTTACAGTGTGGTTGTGTGATTCATTCGTACCTACAAATCTTGGCTTAAAACATTTTGTATATCGCACTTTTCAGGGAATCGCTGTGGTGGCTCTCCTCAGGCATTTTGGGTGCCCATGCTGGTATGTAACCATTTTCTCATAACGCTGGTAGGAGAAAGAGAACTTCTATTCAATTTTTGAACGATAAAGTTAGGCTACAGGAAACTTAGCTATTTTCTCTGATGTTATTTTAGATTTTGGGAATGTGCATTCTAACTTTAATGTTTATATATGTTGCTATTCAAAATCAATTACTGACGAATTTCCCTGATAGATTGTCTTCGGACATCCATAAGAATCTTTATTCTTTCTAAATTTTTTCAATATAGGGAGTCTGTTTATCTTTGGACCTGCATAAGAATCTTGATTCTTTCTAGACTTTACGAATATTCGAAACAGAGATTTATGCCAATTTTTTTCATTGAAGTTGGGAGTTTGCTTCAACATTGAAAGATGTCAAGCCAAAGTTTGACTCGGCTGGAGTGAAGCTAATAGCAATTGGTGTAGGAACTCCGGAGAAAGCCCGCATCCTGGGTGAAAGGGTAATCATCATATTTGTTGAGTAGAATGCCGATTTCACATTGCAAGGACATAATACTTTGTGTATTTCTTGCATATGATACTTCTTTCAGATGGAAGTTGAGGCGAAAATAAACTTTGGAGCCTACTCCAGAGTCTAATACCAGTTTTCTGTTTCTTGTTTGCAGCTACCATTCCCATTAGACTCTCTCTATGCAGACCCAGATCACAAGGTAATTGTTCGACGATGCATGGCGTTGACCTTATTTCAAGAGCTTGAATGGTTTCATATGATGCATTTATATTTACTGAGCAGTAATGCTATATTTGCAGGCGTATGATGCACTTGGGTTATACTATGGTTTGGGTCGGACATTCTTTAATCCTGCCAGTGTAAGACTTCTTTACACACTTTAGATGTTCGTGTGGAGGAACTCCTAGAAAGAAAAGCAAATTATACCTACTTGTACACTTGGAAAACGAGAAGTAATTAGTATTGCAATTTGCACAGAACATTTGTCTCAACCTTGAATTGTTATACTTTCAATAATTTGATTGAAAGTGATTTACTTAGTGTCAAATAGTCATGCTATTGTTATTGAGGATCTGTGTTGTATATTAATACAGCAGCTTCATGTGCCTCATGATTAGGAGAGTCGGATCCATACGACTATCTGTCATTTTTATCCAACCCTATCATGACATACATGGAACTTGAAGATAGGAAGCTAAACCCTGACATTGGATTTGTTTCACTGAAGTGGTCGTTCTCTAAAATAATTGCTATGATGCAGGCTAAGGTCCTCACAAGGTTTGATTCCTTACAGAAAGCTTTGAAGAATTACACAATTTCTGCAACCCCAGACGATAGAAGCGGTGTATTGCAACAGGTTTCACCTTTTCTGCTTGATTGTGGTTTCATTCTACATTTCAATGGTGTAATTACATATATTGTTGATTGTGAAACTGACTTAGGCTTTTATCTTATGATACCCACTTCCAGGGAGGGATGTTTGTTTTCAAAGGCAAAGAATTATTGTATGCAAGGAAAGATGAGGGTACTGGAGATCATGCTCCCCTGGATGAAGTCCTCAATCTCTGTTGCAAAACTCCAGTCGGTTAGACTCATTTGTCAATAAACAAGATTAAAGACGGAAAAAACATGCTGAATTTACGTTGGATATGTATGCATGTATATAGTTACGTATTCAATTCATAGCTCCAGTATAATGGCAGGTGCAGAGCTCCCAAGTCACAGTGAATATGGATATGTATGGACTTACATTTCAACCTGAAGCCTTGCCAAATCAAAATCAAAATGTAAAAACAGAGGTTAATTATTTGCGGCATAATTTGTGTCTATTTTAGAATCATGTCGTTACTCTTAAGAATTTTCCTCAAGAACAAATACATGGATTCTTAGATTGACGATAGAACATGCTTTCTTGCCTTAAATAACTTCTTGTAAAGGGGAGCAGAGTACAAACTTAAATATTATATTATTATTTATTGGTTTTTATGTATTTCCGTCCGTCTTACTCCATAGAATAGACAGGAATTTCCGCTAGCAAAATTTAGAATTTGCATGGACAAGAACTGCTTGGGAGCAGATGTAGCTGCAAAAGATGTTTGGAGGAATTTACAGTGACAAGACTGTGGTCCAAGTGATCAGTGCAAGATATATTGCCCCAGATACAGGAGAAAATTTGGTAAGAAATCCAGATAAACAAGTATATAAATCAATTTGGTAGGTAACTGGCTAATCCAGAAGGTGGGCAGATGAGAGAGAATTCAAACTGGCCTTAAACCTTGGATAGGCAGTAAAGATTTGTATAGGTTATCTTCTCTGCTGATTCGGAATCTCAAGAGTAAAAGATTTTACATGCTTAGACAAAGGGAAGATGAGAGAGAATTCAAATTGGCCTTAAACCTTGGATAAGCTGTAAAGATTTGTATAGGTTATCTTCTCTGCTGATTCGGAATCTCAAGAGTAAAAGATTTTACATGCTTAGACAATCTTAGAGTAAAAGATTGTACATGTCTAGACAAATTGTGAAGTGGGAGAGATGTACAAATTGGCAACTGGGAAGAGTTGGGATCGAGAGAAGAATTTGCTGAATAGAGACAGCAATATCAAAAGAACATGATGATGAGTTGAGTTGGTTGCTCAATCCTAGTGGAACATATGTGCCCAAGCTATGCTATAGAGCACTCAACGAGGAAAGTCTAGAGGGACAGCAGGCTTTGTGGTGGAGAATTATCTAGAAAGTATGGTATCCCTCAAAAAATAAAATCTTCATGTCGCTAGTTTTAAACAAGGCTCCTACATGGGAGGTTCCTTAGAAAAATAACATTAATCGCCTGGGTTGATCAAACGTATGCAAATAAGCAGATTAAACCATTGAACACCAAACTATGAGCTGTCCCTCTTGTCCCTCCACTGAAGAGATTTGGAAAGAAGTGGAAAGCATGGCAGGAGTGAAAAATATATGGGATGGAGGAGATATAGAAGAAGCCTTAAATCTTGGTATTTCAAAGAGCATATCAAAGAGATAAAAAAGGATATAAAAAAGATCGAAGCCCTTCCCCTCAACATGGCTTGGGGGCTTGGGGAGTGTGTGGCTAGCTAGAAATTTGAGTTTATTTGAAGGAAAGGAGAGCCTCCTTCCGAAATGTGTGATTCAGTCTCTCAATGTATTAACTGTTTACCCAGAGGAAGAGGAAAAAACATCCAAGCATGAAATCGGAGAAGAGGAGAAGAGGTAATACACAAGGCTCTTCACAAGGCATATTCTTCAAAACAGATAGATAGGAAACTAACAAACAAAACAGACATCAGAGAAGAGGAGAAGAGTTAATAGACAAGGCTCTTCACAAGGCATATTCTTCAAACCAGATAGCTAGGAAACTAAAAAACAAAAGGAACTATTGGCACTTAAATTACTTTTTCAGCTAGTGCAAGAACATGGGTCTAACCAAAAACTCAAATTGAAAACTAAACATTGTAGCTCTTTTATGATGATACACAATTGCAGATGTAAGCAGCTTCCACATATGTGGTTAGACCAAAACTCGCAGTGTTAGTCAACGATCGCATCGTCAGAGATAAGGATCCACGAGAGGCGGTTAGTCCATGTCGCGAAATACACGGGGAGCGTTGGTTTATCCAATGTCTAACAATCTCTCCAACGCGAGCCGGGTGTGGATTGAACTCGTGGCCTATGCTCTGATACCACTTGTTGGGAATCGCGATTGTCGTTAGACCAAAACTTGTAACCCGTAGTTGTTAGTCAACGATCGCATCGCGAAAGATAAGGATCCATGAGAGGTGGTTAGTCTATGTCGCGAAACACACGGGGAGCGTTGATTTATCCAATATCCAACACTTTGTCCCATGTCAGCTGAAACATATCTCTGTCTAATGTACATGGGAACATGAACAACGTAGCAGATTTCAGCAGTTCACACATCTCTGTTATATGGGAATAGGCACACATAGCAGATGCCCTTTCAAAAGATGGACTAGGATTGGAATGAAGGGCTTGGATCATCTCCATACTTTGTATTTATTTTGATTCCATATCTCTGTCTCAACGTAGCAGATTTCAACAGTTCACACATCTCTGTCTCTCATAGTCAGCTGACACATATCTCTCTCTAATGTACATGGGAACATGAACAACGTAGCAGATTTCAGAAGTTCACACATCTCTGTCTCTCATATACATGGGAATAGGCACACACATCTCTGTCTCTCATAGTCAGCTGACACATATCTCTCTAATGTACACGGGAACATGAACAACGTAGCAGATTTCAGCAGTTCACACATCTCTGTCTCTCATATACATGAGAATAGGCACACCTAGCAGATGCCCTTTCAAAAGATGGACTAGGATTGGAATGAAGGGCTTGGATCATTTCCATACTATGTATTTATTTTGATTCCATATCTCTGTCTCATGTACATGGGAACATGAACAACGTAGCAGATTTCAGCAGTTCACATATCTCTGTCTCTCATATACATGGGAATAGGCACAACATAACATGAACAACGTAGCAGATTTCAGCAGTTCACACATCTCTGTCTCTCATATACATGGGAATAGGCACAACATAGCAGATGCCCTTTCAAAAGATAGACTAGGGTTGGAATGAAGGGCTTGGATCTGTCTCTCATATACATGGGAATAGGCACAACATAACATGAACAACGTAGCAGATTTCAGCAGTTCGCACATCTCTGTCTCTCATATACATTGGAATAGGCACAACATAGCAGATGCCCTTTCAAAAGATGGACTAGGATTGGAATGAAGGGCTTGGATCATTTCCATACTATGTATTTATTTTGAATCAGCACTGATTGTTAAAATAAACTGATTGAGAAAGTATTTATTATGGACTAGGATTGGAAGGAAGGGCTTGGATCATTTCGATACTATGTATTTATTTTGAATTAGCATTGATTTTTAAAATAAACTGATTGAGAAAGTAAATATTATGCTGATATATTTACACATTTTTTGGAAAAGACAGCCTTGGTAAACATGAATCAGCACTGATTGTTAAAATAAACTGATTGAGAATCAGTACTGATTGTTGGTTAAAAAAGACAGCCTTGGTAAACATGAATCAGCACTGATTGTTAAAATAAACTGATTGAGAATCAATACTGATTGTTTGTTAAAATAAACTGATTGAGAATCAGCACTCTATGTATTTATTTTGAATCAGCACTGATTTACACAATTTTTGGAAAAGACAGCCTTGGTAAACATGAATCAGCACAAATAAACTGATTGAGAATCAACACTGGTTGTTAAAATAAACTGATTGAGAATCAGTACTGATTGTTTATTAAAATAAACTGATTGAGAATCAGCACTGATTTTTAAAATAAAAAGATTGAGAATCAGCACTGATTTTTAAAATAAAAAGATTTAGAATCAGCATTGATTGTTTGTTAAAATAATCTGACTGAGAATCAACACTGATTGTTTCTTAAAGTAAAATGATTGAGAATCTGCACTGATTGTTAAAATAAAAATATTGAGAAAGTAAATAGTATGCTGGGATCATTTCCATACTATGCATTTATTTCGAATTAGCATTGATTGTTAAAATAAACTGATTGAGAAAGTAAATATTATGCTGATATATTTACACAATTTTGTTAAAATAAACTGATTGAGAAAGTAAATATTATGCAGATATATTTACACAATTTTTGGAAAAGACAGCCTTGGTAAACATGAATCAGCACTGGTTGTTAAAATAAACTGATTGAGAATCAGCACTGATTGTTTGTTAAAATAAAAAGATTGAGAAGCAGCACTGATTGTTTGTTAAAATAAACTGATTGAGAATCAGCACTGATTGTTAAAATAAAAAGATTGAGAAAGTAAAATAGTATGCTGATATATTAGGTAAACATGAATCAGCACTGATTGTTAAAATAAAACGATTGAGAAAGTAAAATAGTATGCTTATATATTTACACAATTTTCGGGAAAAAACAGCCTTATATTAGGTAAACACGAACATGAATGAGTCTTATAGCATTTTACTCTAAATGGTTATTAGGTAAATATGAAGAGAATTTTACTCGAAATGGTTATTGAATGTCCTTAAATATCAAGGAGCATTTTACTCGAAATGGTTATTTAATGTCCTTAAATATCAATGACATTTACTCTTAAAATGGTTATTGAATGTTTACTGTTTTTTAAATATGAAGAGAATTTTACTCGAAATGGTTATTGAATGTCCTTAAATATCAAGGAGCATTTTACTCTAATATTAAGTAAATATGAAGAGAAAATATCAAGGAGCATTTTGCTGAGATTTTATTTCTTATTTTTAATTATTTTTAATTAAATCTAGAGAAAATCTCATGTAGATGACAACAATAGGATTTGTTGCTACATTGCCTCCATCAGTTTCTGATGAGGAGTTAATGCATCCTATATTTGTTGTGAGAGAATTTATGAGTTTGTTTTCATTCACAGCTATAAAATGCAAGCCCGTAGAGGCAAGTGAGCATGAGGAGGAATGTGTAGTGAGGAAGGCTGAGCAGATGAGAAACTCTACTATTGTATTTCTGCAGTTGATTAATGAGATTGCCGATGCCCTGTTAGGTGGACGTAGCCCAGATTGGTTGGGTGAACCACGTTAAATCTTTTGTTCTTTATGTTTGTTTGAATGTTGTGTGTGTCATTTGATTTATATTTACGCTTCCGTATCTCTAACACTTGGTATCAGAGCTGTGGTAGAAGCCGTGTGGCTGCGTTAGTGCTGTATAAGCCACTGTGTAAACCGATTGCAGAAGCTGTGAGCAGAACTTCTGAAGTGAACCAGCGAGAGTTCGCAGAGGAGCCTGTTGCTAAGTTGCAGAGCGCGTGAGATGTTTGAAGCTTTCGTGCTCTGCTGTGGACAATCGAGCCGTCAACAGTGTCGTGGTTTTGCTGTGATGTTTCTGCGTTAACATTTAAACCGTGACAAACACAATCTGTTGTTGATCTGCGTGGCCGGTTTTTCTGTTGTTTGAACGGTTGAGAGCAGCAGTCCTGAACGCAGAAGTTAAGGCTGGAACTGCTTGGACCGAGAAGGAAAATGCCGTGAGTATTGGTTTAAATTTTCTGTTTTTTTGAAAATCGATATTTTATTTGGAACATTTTTGAAATGGGTCTAAAAATAAGCGATTTCAAATGGGTCTGAAGGGTCATAAATTGTATGCCATTTGAAAGTTTTTATTAAATCGATTTGGAGTTTTTTATTTTCTGAAGCTGTTACGATATGCCTTTGTAAAAAAGTCGATTTGTTTTATTACAAATCGCTTTGTATTTTTTAAATGCCATTTGTATTAAAAAAAAAAAGGGGGAAGTCGGTTGGTATATAAAATGCCATTTTATATTGTAATGTTTAAAATGCCATTTTATATTGTAATGTTTAAAATCGATATGCCATTTAAAATCGATTTTTTCTTTGCAAATTGAAAATCAATATGGCATCATGTTAAGGTTAAGGGCATTTAGAAATAGTTTTGAATATTAAATTGCCATTTGCATATGGTATGAAGTGAAAGGCACTTTAAAGGTGAAGGGTATTTTTTTTTAAGGGCATTCTTTATTAAAAAGTTGCAATTGGAGATTTTGTGACATGAGTTACTAAACATGGCAAAAACACAAAGTGCCCGGTTTGAGATCGAGAAGTTCAATGGCAAAAACAACTTCGAGATCTAGAAAGTGAAGATGTATGATTTACTTGTGCAACAAGGCGTGGCGAAGGCATTGTTGGGGAGATCCAAACAACCTTACACCATGACAGATGATGAATGGAGTGACTTAGATGAAAGAGCACTGAGTGGCATTCGACTGTGTTTGGCGGATGATGTTTTGTTTAACATCGTGTCAGAGAAAACTGCTGATGGTTTGTGGTCAAAGCTTGAAAAGCTGTACATGACAAAATCCTTAACCAATAGGATTCTTCTGAAGCGACAGTTGTACAGCTTGCACATGAAAGAAGGTACGACGATAACTGATCATCTGAATACCTTTAATACTCTCCTGGTGCAGTTAGAAAGTATAGAAGTAAAATTTGAATCAGAAGATAAAGCTGTAACTTTATTATGCTCGTTGCCCAAGTCATGGGATCATTTTGTTACTTCTATAAGTCTTAGTTCATCAGAAACCCTTGAATTTGATGATGTTGTTGGAGCTTTGTTGTCCGAAGAAACAAGGAAGAGGTCAAATTCAGAAACCTCCACATCAGAAGCAATGATGGTCAGAGGTCGTTCTAAAGAAAGACGCTTCAGTAAGCACAACAACTCGCGTTCAAAATCGAAAGGGAAGAAGAGTAAGGTAAAGTGCTGGTTTTGTGGCAAATTAGGACATTTGAAGAAGGACTGTTGGAAGAGACAACAAACATCCAAAGGAGACTCTTCGACAGAGAAGAAAGAAGCAAACACGACAGATACAGGTTCGGCATCGATTTCAGGTATGAGTGATGAAGTGTTATCAGTTAGTTTGTCTAATCATGATCAACATTGGCTGTTAGATTTTGGTGCGTCAAATCACATGTGCATTCATAGAGAGTGGTTTAAAACTTATAAATCAATCAATGATGGAGTGGTTTATATGGGAAATGATGCCTCATGTAATATTGTGGGAATTGGAAGCGTCTAGATTAAAATGTTTGATGGGACAAATAAAATTCTAACTGATGTAAGACATGTACCTGAACTAAGAAAAAACCTCATTTCACTAGGAGTACTAGACACTAATGGATATAAAACCTTTATTCAAGGTGGAGTAACGAAAGTTTATAAAGGAATTTTACTAGTAATGAAAGCAAAGAAGATTGGAAATATTTTTCAGTTAGAAGGAAGAACAGAGTCAGATCATGCTTCTACAGTATCTGAAAACGACAGTAATTCTATTCGTTTATGGCATCAAAGGTTGGGCCATATGAGCGAAAGAGGATTAAAAATTTTGTCTGATCGTAAGTTACTTCCTAGTTTAAAATCTTCTAAGTTAGATTTATGCAAACATTGTCTGTTTGGGAAACAAAGCAAGCAGAAGTTTAAAACTGGAAAACATACTAGTAAGGGAGTCCTTGATTATATCCATTCTGATGTTTGGGGTCCATCTCCTACAACCTCATATGGAGGATCGTCATATTTTGTATCTTTTATTGATGATTTATCTAGAAAAGTGTGGGTCTACATGTTAAAGAAGAAGTCTGATGTGTTTACAGTTTTCAAACAGTTTAGAGCATTAGTTGAAAACATCACTGGAAGAACCATTAAATGTTTAAGAACTGACAATGGTGGTGAGTTCACTTCAAAGGAATTTGATAATTATTGCAAGGATGCTGGGATCGAAAGACATAAAACCACTGTATATACTCCTCAGCAAAACGGAGTTGCTGAACGCATGAACATGACTCTTTTAGAGAGAGCAAGAAGTATGCTTAGTAACGCCAATTTGCAAAAGGAATTGTGGACAAAAGCGGTTTCTACGGCTTGTTACTTGGTAAATCGATCACCATCAACTGCAATAGGATGCAAAATTCCTCAAGAGGTATGGAAAGGTTATCCATGTGATTATTCTAAACTGAAAGTTTTTGGTTGTGATGCATATGCTCTAGTTCCGAAACATCGGCGTTCTAAATTAGATCCTAAATCAAAAAGATATATCTTTGTTGGATATGGTGATGGGACTAAGGGATACAGGTTGTGGGATCCTACTACTCACAAGATCATCATTAACAGAGATATTAAATTTAATGAATCCTCACTTGAAAATCCAAATGTAGATGATGAATTGAAACATGATAATGAACCTAAGCTTCAACACATTCAGTTTGAAACCAGTTCAAAAACTGATGATAGTCCAGATGAACAAGTTTCAGATTCAGATCATGAACAAGTTTCAAATGCAGATCATGAACGTGTTTCAGATGCTGATCATGAAGAAGTTCCTACAGATAATAATCAGCAAATTGTGGAAGTACCAGAAACATCTTTAAGGAGGTCTACAAGAATCAGACAACTTCCTAAAAGGTATGATGATTATGTTACTTCAGTTGCTTTAACTGCTAACGATGATGAACCTTTGTGCTATCAGGAAGCTATAGAAGGTTCAAACAGTGGTAAGTGGAAAGAGGCTATGAAGGACGAGATGAAGGCGTTAGCGAAGAATGCCACATGGGATTTGGTAGAACTTCCTAAAGACAGAAAAATTGTGGGATGTAAGTGGGTTTACAAATTGAAGAAGGGTGTTGATGATACAGAAGACAGGTACAAAGCAAGGCTGGTCGCAAAAGGTTTTTCTCAGAAAGCAGGCGTTGACTTTCATGAGATTTTTTCACCAGTTGTGAAAATTGTTTCAATTCGGATTGTGTTAGCATTAGTTGCTTTACTTGATTTAGAATTACAGCAACTAGATGTTAAAACTGCATTTTTACATGGAGATTTAGATGAGGAGATTTACATGGAACAACCAGAAGGGTTTGTTCAAAATCGCAACAGGAAATTTGTCTGCAGGCTCAAGAAATCATTGTATGGTCTGAAGCAGTCGCCTCTACAGTGGTACAAGAAATTTGATTCTTTCATGATGAGTCAAATTATATAAGAAGTGAATATGATCATTGTGTTTACTTTAAGAAATTAAGTAATGGCATGTTCATTATCTTAGTGTTGTATGTTGACGATATGCTTTTAGCAAGAAAAAGCATAACAGAGATCAACAGGTTAAAGGCTCAGATGGCTAGGATGTTTGATATGAAAGATCTAGGAGCAGCAAGACAGATTTTGGGCATGGAGATTTTCAGAGACAGGAGTAATGGTAAGTTGTGGCTATCACAACAGAAGTATATTGAGAAGATACTCTTGAGGTTTGGTATGAACAATGTGAAGCCTGTTTCAGTCCCTTTTGCTTCCCATTTTAAGCTTTCTTCAAGTTTATGTCCTAACACTAATGAAGAAAAGGAATATATGTCTCGAATTCCATATGCCAATGTAGTAGGTTGTTTGATGTATGCGATGGTTTGTACTCGACCAGATATTTCACATGCAGTTGAGGTTGTCAGCAGGTATATGGAAAATCCAGGAAAAGAACACTGGTCAGCAGTGAAATGGGTGCTTCGGTATTTGAGGGGCACAAGTGATTACTGTATCACTTATAGCAGGAGCAGTGAATTTGTTTGCGGATATGTTGATTCTGATTTTGCAGGTGATTTGGATAAGAGAAGGTCAACTTCAGGGTATGTCTTTACTCTTGCGGGTGGAGCTATTAGCTGGATGTCAAAGCTACAAAACATTGTTGCTTTATCCACTACAGAAGCAGAATACATAGCTGCTTCACATGCTTGCAAAGAAGCGGTTTGGTTGAAAGGTTTGTTTGGTGAGTTTGGTAGGTTACAGGACAACATCAAGTTATTTTGTGATAGTCAAAGTGCAATTCACTTGGCTAAAAATCCGGCCTATCATAGTTTGTGTTAGCATTAGTTGCTTTACTTGATTTAGAATTACAGCAACTAGATGTTAAAACTGCTTTTTTACATGGAGATTTAGATGAGGAAATTTACATGGAACAACCGGAAGGGTTTGTTCAAAATCGCAACAGGAAATTTGTCTGCAAGCTCAAGAAATCATTGTATGGTCTGAAGCAGTCGCCTCGACAGTGGTACAAGAAATTTGATTCTTTCATGATGAGTCAAAATTATATAAGAAGTGAATATGATCATTGTGTTTACTTTAAGAAATTAAGTAATGGCATGTTCATTATCTTAGTGTTATATGTTGACGATATGCTTTTAGCAAGCAAAAGCATAACAGAGATCAACAGGTTAAAGGCTCAGATGGCTAGGACGTTTGATATGAAAGATCTAGGAGCAGCAAGACAGATTTTGGGCATGGAGATTTTCAAAGACAGGAGCAATGGTAAGCTATGGATATCACAACAAAAGTATATTGAGAAGATACTCTTGAGGTTTGGTATGAACAATGTGAAGCTTGTTTCAGTTCCTTTTGCTTTCCATTTTAAGCTTTCTTCAAGTTTATGTCCTAACACTAATGAAGAAAAGGAATATATGTCTCGAATTCCATATGCCAATGTAGTAGGTTGTTTGATGTATGCGATGGTTTGTACTCGACCAGATATTTCACATGCAGTTGGGGTTGTCAGCAGGTATATGGAAAATCCAGGAAAAGAGCACTGGTCAGCAGTGAAATGGGTGCTTCGGTATTTGAGAGGCACAAGTGATTATTGTATCACTTATAACAGGAGCAGTGAATATGTTTGTGGATATGTTGATTCTAATTTTGGAGGTGATTTGGATAAGAGAAGGTCAACTTCAGGGTATGTCTTTACTCTTGCAGGTGGAGCTATTAGCTGGATGTCAAAGCTACAGAACATTGTTGCTTTATCCACTACAGAAGCAGAATACATAGCTGTTTCACATGCTTGCAAAGAAGCAATTTGGTTGAAAGGTTTGTTTGGTG